>CAAKHF010017057.1:47181-63670 GCA_901007745.1 Hippocampus kuda
ACTCCTGGTTTCAGTGTAAAGGCCAAGGGAAAACCCGAGATGACACGGCTGACCACATCCCACACGACATTTACGTCATCGGGACGCAGGAGGACCCTCTTGGCGAAAGGGAGTGGGCCGACACGGTGAAAGGGGTCTTGAGGGATATCACAAATATCAGCTTCAAACAGGTCAGTGGATCAGGACGTGTCAGTTCGGGAGGCGTCTATCCTTAAATGAGCTTCCGACGACCTCACAGGTAGCGATCCAAACACTGTGGAACATTCGGATTATGGTCCTGGCCAAGCCGGAGCATGAAAACAGGATCTCGCATGTTTTTTCCGACAGTGTCAAGACAGGGATTGCCAACACTTTGGGTAGGCAAGCCGTAAAAATGAGGTGACACAAATGTTCCTGGGCAAGTGTGTTCGCCTGTGACGTTCATTTTATTTTATTTTTTACCCCCTCAGGAAACAAAGGAGCAGTCGGAGTGTCCTTCATGTTCAACGGCACATCCTTCGGGTTTGTCAACAGTCACCTGACGTCAGGAAGCGAGAAAAAGCTCAGGTGGGCGGAGACATGCTGCCGCTTCTCACGCCTTCTGGATTTTTGCCCCAAATGGCAAGCTCGACATGTTAACCGTGATGCGTTTCCTGTCTTTGCAGGCGTAACCAAAACTACTTGAACATTTTGCGATTCCTCAATCTGGGAGACAAGAAGCTGAATCCGTTTGACATTACCCATCAGTTCACGCACCTCTTCTGGCTCGGCGATCTCAACTATCGGGTGGACTTCTCCAATCTGGTAAATGGCAGAAAGCAAGGAACTATCATACGCAGTCAAGTTCTCGCTCTGTAAATTAACGACTAAATTAACGATCCAGTGAAAGTTGTCATTGTTGTTGTTTTGTTTTGTTTTTTTAACACCTCAGGAAGCGGAGTATGTGGTATCCAAGATCAAGCAGCAGCATTACCAGGAACTGCTGTGCCGAGACCAGCTCAACATGGAGATCAACGACGAGAAAATCTTCCTGCACTTTGGTGAGTCTTGATTGATGAAACTCATCCAGGAAAAAAAAAAAATCCAAATGACTGAGACGTATTTTTTTTTTCTCTGTCTTTCTTTTTCGGATCCTAGACGAGGAGGAGATCACTTTTGCTCCCACGTATCGCTTTGAGCGCTACACGCGTGACAAGTATGCCTACACAAAGGCCAAAACCACAGGGGTACGTTTGTGTTTTGCCAGATGTTTAAATCCCCCCCCCCCCCACAACTGCTTAATGCCTTGACATGCATATAACATTGTTCCTCAAATTCAAAGGGCAGTGGGAATCTCAAGTAACTTCACCCAAAATTCAACTCATAGCGATAACATGATGATACAGCGATTGTGCGATGTCATTTACGTTCATAAGTTACTCACACTTGAGGATTTCTTGGGGACCACCAGTGGTCCGCATACTGCCCTTATTTATATATAGATGTGAATATTTTGCATTTGACACACCCAAAAAAATGCTTTAATATCATCTGGTGTTCACATTGAAATCACGCAGACGAAATATAATTTGCCGTCATGGTGCGATCGTGTCCTGTGGAAGTCGTACCCTCTGGTCCATGTGGTCTGTCAAGCCTACGGTGAGTCATTTGCAGCCAATTTTTCTCTCAACCTCCAAATATTTTCTAAAATAGAAGTTTAAAAAAAAAAAAAAAATCTTGTCATTTGACCAGGCTGCACAAACGACATCATGACCAGCGACCACTCACCGGTATTCGCCTCATTTGAAGTGGGCGTGGCTTCGCAGTTTGTCTCCAAGCGAGGTTTGTTGACGCCACGGCCGATTTTCCACTCCTCCTCCTCCTCCAAAACCGCTGAGTTGTGTTTTTTCATTTTCTTTTCTCCAGATCCAAACAGTGCCCCCCAAGGTGCGATCCAGATTATGAACTGCAAGGCCACCCTGCTGACAAAGTCCAAGACCAAGTTCTTTATCGAATACCACTCCAGCTGCTTGGAGAGTAAGCTAACGGACCTTTTGGCCAATGCCGCGGTTGCAACATCTCAGGTTCAACATGATTGTAACACTTCGCGTGACTTTGAATGGTATGTGACGTGAAGATGAAAAGGACACAAATGCGAAATTATTTTCCGCTTGCTGAGGAGAGAGAGCGCTTCTTCGGAGCGTGGCATGATTTTTGCCACTTTAACGTGATGTCATCCATGATGGTGTTCCATTTTAAACCACACACACACAAAAAAAAAAAAAAAAAAGTTAAAAAAAAACGGTAATGTGCCCAAAATTCCTCCTTTCGACGCTTGCTGCGCTGAGTGTCACAAACAATCAAAATTCTTTTTTGAAGATATGATAAACTGTCCACTGCAGTAACCGCCTGTCCCTGAAAGGGTTCATGCGCCTTTACGGGAATTTCCTTTCTGAATTGTACCTCCCGCTTCGACTTCAGTCGGTCCAGCGTACCTTAAGGACCTCCTCAGATACCTCACATGTCACTGAATTCCTTCAGAAAGCGTCAGGACCTGCGAAGGCGAGAACACGGAGCATTCGGACGGCTCCATCAAAGTGTGGTTCGGCAACCAAGTCGAGGTAAAGATTCTGCGATGAAAAAAGAAGATCCGTCGTAGAATGGGGCGAATCTTGTTTATCTCTTCCCAGCTGACGCCAATCATCTCGGACGCCGAGTACCTGCTTGACCAGCACATCCTCATCTGTGTGAAGTCCACAGACTCGGACGAGTCGTACGGTAAAAATAGCCGATGGTCAAAAAAAAAAAAAAAAAAACGTGAAAATGAAGGCTTTTCAATCAAATTGATTAATTAAGTCTTTCATTCCACAAGACGTACTTGTACGTCTTTTTAAAATTAGGCCCCCGCCTACCAAGGACGTACATGTACGTCTAAGTCTTTTTTTTTTTTTTGCGTCATAGAGAGGAGGAGGGTCTGATGCAATCTGTGAATGAGAATAAGCCGTTTGCATTTTAAATCATGAAAAAAAGCGACCAGTAGGTGGCAGTGGTGCCTCACATGCTTGAAATGCATGCTTTTACAAAAAGCTCTTTTTCTCAGTTTTTTGCCCAGGAATCACCATTTTCATGAAACCATTTTGTAATGCCGATTGCTGAAGAATGGAAAAAGATAGAAACAATTTTTTTTCTGCTGAAAAAAGAGAGGACAAACTTTATTTTGGGAGCCTCCTTGTTTATATAGCATTAAAACCAAATATTCTGTGGGCCTTGCAAGATCAGTCAAAATCCAGAAAAACGCTGGGATTGAGGGGGTTGCTCCAGTGAAAATGGCTGGGATTGAATGAGTTCATTTAAAACATTTTTGTTTTTACATTTGCTCCAAGGTGAGGGTTGCGTGGCCCTACGAGCCGCCCAGTTCTGCTACACGGAGTTCCAAGTGGCGCTCACACACCACGGCGAGAAATCCGGCATTTTGACCGGCGGTATTCAGCTCCACACCTTTGAAGGCAAACCCACGGAGAAGTTATACGGTGAGTCAGATCACGTCATTTAGTTGGAAACTTCAGCTTCATCAAATTTTAAAAAAAAATATTTTTTTTTTTAATTTGACCGTCAGACTTCGTCAAAGTGGAGAGAGACGACTCGAAAGGCAAAAGTGGCGACAGGACTCCGGTTAGCCATGACATATCCAACCCGAGCTACATGGAGGTGTCCTACAGGAGCGTGATCGACAAAGGTTGGAGTTACAGCATGCCGCCCAGGAGCCTGCCCATCGGTGGGCAAGCCGCGATGGACTCCAAGAAGAGTCCCACCGGAAAACCTTTGAAGCCAGCGTGAGTGCCACGTTTCACAGTTGACAACAGCATGAAAGATAAAGCAAACTGGAAATGTGGATTTTGTCTCTTAGTGGCGTGGAGGCCTCCGAGATGTTCGACAATCCACTTTACGCCTCCATGAGAACATCACAAAGTCAGGGCAAGGACCAGGATGCCACGCAGAAGAACCAACTCATGCAGCCAGATCCTGTTTTCGGATCCAAATCATCGGACGGAGACCCCGAACGGCCCCCGGTGCCCACACCTCGCAATCGTTCCTTCACCTGCTCCGAGTCGAAATCTCTCCTTCCAGCCGCTGTCGCGCAGCACAAGAAGCCAGTGGTTCCGTCACGCTCGCAGGGCTGCGGGGTCAACAGCCGACCCCCCCTGCCCACCAAAGCTCGCCCGGGTCCCCCGGATCCACAGGCACCCAAGCCCAGAGACTACAGGGATTGCTCTGAACTCCCAGGCAAGCACAGACCACCTGCGAGACCCGGCCAGACGCCGCTCCAAAAAGACCGTAAGGAGGGTGTCTCCACACTTTATACTTCACAACTAGGTTGTTGGTTTTGTCCGTCTTCACCCCAGTCCGGTACCCAAAAGGGTATCCGAACAAATGTGTCCCAAATTTCCAGACCAGTTTGTTTCATGAAGGGGTTTCTTTTTTTATTTTTTTTTGTTCAGCGCATCCCAACGTTCCCAAGATGGGCCATTCCGTGAAGTGAGAGCTGGTTGCTGCTTGGGACATCGCTTTCCCGCCTCACTACTCATAACTATTCCATCATTGTGTCCATTGTGTCTTTCTGTTCTCTTTTCTGCTGAGTTGGATGCTAATTATTTTATATACATACATACAGACATCTAAATATATACACACACACACACAACATTGAATGCTAACAGTAGCATCTTGCACATATTGTACGTTTGATGCCACTGAGATTTATGATCATTGCTCCAATAAACGTAACTGCAACAGCAACGTCTGGACTTACAGTACAGTATTTGTGTGTTTTAGCACTATCTCTCTCTATATATATGTATTTCATTAATTTTTTTTAAAATTCAGCACAAACATTTAGTCATAAATGTGAACATTATCTCAATTCACATACGACCAAGCATCACACATTTCATCGCAAATCGGCGGAAGGTGAGATTATGGCAGAAATGGCGCCATCTTGTGGAACTCTGGTCAAACCGCCTTCATCGCCCCGGTGTGTCGCCTTGAAAGGACGTCACAGACGCGGTTCAAACATCATCGACGTCAGACCAAACGCCGCAAAAATCAAAACGGCGCAGCAATGGTGAGAAAACCGACTCGAATGAATGAAATTGTCGCGATTTGAAGCATTTCAGCGATGTTAAATGAAAGTTTTCGTCTCCACGAAAATAATATTTTGTTTGTTTGTGTGCTAACCGGGTCCCCTTCTCTGTTAGCTTGCAGCTAGGCTAACGATGTTGTGTCGTTTTCTGCTCTTTTTTTTATGTTCAGCTTTTCTACTCGTTTTTCAAGTCGCTTGTTGGCAAAGACGTCGTAGTGGAGCTGAAAAACGACCTGAGGTGAGTTTAATTGTTTTATCGTATTGGAAAATTGATAACTTACAGCATTGTGTGAATCAATCGAAAATTGATTGGAACGCGTGGTGATGCTCGGCTGTAGTTTTACTTTTCAATTTATTTTCTTTCTAGCATATGTGGAACTCTTCATTCGGTTGATCAGGTATGGATACATTTATTGGTATTAATATTCTGTGTGTGTGTCTATATCGATCTATCTGTGAGAAACATGTTATGAAAAGTCTCAACGGGTGAAAATAATTTAAATAAATAATAATGAAGTATAACTAGCAAGCCTCAAAAACTCATAAACCCTAAAATTGAACCGCGATTCATTTTTAGCTATTGCAATGAATCTACTGTTTTAGTGTGTGAAATTGGATGCAATTATGAACGACAAAGCGAGTGCTGACCCAAGACTTTTGAACATAACTTGACGAGCGCCCTGCTTGTTTCCTTTTCCTGTTTCAGTACCTCAACATCAAGCTGACCGACATCAGCGTCACGGATCCAGAAAAATACCCGCACATGGTAAGCAATGTGACATTCTTGCTAACCAAAACAGCAGCATCTGCCGAGGCCTATTGATGAGTCTCTCGGGTGGATGAAAGGTGTGGGAGTTTGACCACATATTGAAAATCGATTCCCTTTATGTGGAGACAGTGTGTGTAATGCCAATTAGTACTCCACTCACACTGACATGTTGCTCATTCCACAATGTTGTGTGTGTCCATTTTTTTCTGATTCCGGTGAGCATCATCACTCTCCAGCCACATTTAGACCATTTCGTTACTTTCAGTTGTCGGTGAAAAACTGCTTCATTCGCGGGTCGGTGGTCCGCTACGTGCAGCTGCCTGCCGACGAGGTGGACACGCAGCTACTTCAAGACGCCGCACGCAAAGAGGCCATGCAGCAGAAGCAGTGATTGCAGGTGCGGGCGGGTGGGCGGGCCATGGGTTGGGTGGGGTGTTTATTATTTGTTGTTTTCTGTTCATTTAAAAAGAGGTCGGGTATGGACTCAACTTTGTCAGTCAACTCCATACTTGGTCATTAAGACCACACCTCTTAACAAAACATTTAAAAAAATGATTATTAATGTTCGAATAATCATGTAAATATCCTTAGAAGGGTTTGTTTGATTTAATTTTAAGTGAAAGAAACTGAGTCAAAACAGCCCAAAAGATTTCATACCTGTCTTAGTTTGTTTACTGTACGGAAAAAAAAGCAAACTTTTGTATGAAAACAGGTATTTTTTTTTAAAGTCATGTTTTAATGCGTGTGTCTTTTTTTTTTATAACTATGTTGGGCCTCACTAAGAGCATTGCTTTGTGAATGTTCATTTCTGGGAAATAAAGATGCAAAATTTCACGGCAAATCTGTATGGCGTTAGTTTTAAGAACAAAAAAAAAAAAAGTATTTTATTTATCAGCTCTTAAAAGTATGATCTTTAAAATGAGCTAGTGTCTTGAGTTGATTTGCAAACAAGTGTTACAACTACACTGATAAGAAAACAACGTCCTAAATCAGAATCCTATAACTCATAGAAATCAAATACCTTTATTTTACATTCATACATCAAAGGACATGGTACAATAGTTTTTCCAATTCTGTTAAAAAAAAAATCCCAATCCAAAAAGATTTACAGTGATGCATTTACTTTTTAAGGTAGGTGACAAGCATTGAAGAAAAAAAAAACACACACAAATATTCAAACATACACACACGAGGAGGGGGCTGGAGAAGAGGGGCTGTACCTTAACAGAGCTGAATTGCGTTGCAGGGGAGAAAAGGCACATTGAATCCACAGTGTATATATGTACAAAGTGACAACGACACAACTGTACGTCGGGAACAATAACAATGATCGAAAAAACTCGAAACCTTCACTTATGAAAAACAAAATCCAGTAACAACCACCCGCCCCCCCCAAAAAAGAGAAGAAAAACACCTCTACAAATACATCAAAATGTCAAACATCAAAGACGATTGGCTCCGCCCGCAGAGAACAATCCCACAAATATGTATAAATACACAATATATATCACAATATTTATAATCGTACCCCTCGAGTGAGTGGCTCATGCATAAGCAGTTGTTGGGCAAATCTTCCTTTTTTTTTCTCTCCCCCACTCATTTCACAGCGGTGTT
Source organism: Hippocampus kuda (assembly GCA_901007745.1). Lineage (NCBI taxonomy): Eukaryota > Metazoa > Chordata > Actinopteri > Syngnathiformes > Syngnathidae > Hippocampus > Hippocampus kuda. The sequence continues at coordinate 54,663 of CAAKHF010017057.1, forward strand.
TTTAAAATGAATAGCCAACTCCCGTTCTTTTGAAAATATACGTTACCACCCGTCAGTCAGTGTTTCCAGAAAAGTAAGTTCTCTGATATAAAATACTGTACTTTTTTTTTTTTTTTTAATCTTCTCCCTAAAAAATCACCTTTTTCTAAAATTTTTAAATACATTCCATCCTTCGAGAAAATAAAGCTTTATGTACTTTCGAAGCTTAGAAACACACATACGTACATACACACTTATATTGATTTGTACGTATAGAAACCATAAAGTGACTCCATGTTCACATGTAGTGGAAACCCGTTTTTTTTTTTTTTTTTTCTTTTGTTAGCGTAACCTCGCTGTTTTGATTTGTCACAGTGTGGCGCGAGCGTCTTGAATGATTGTACACATCAAAGGGGGGTGGGCCGCTGTTCAGACCATTTTAGGCCCATGTGGACATCTTGAGTACTGCTACTAATATTGGAAATTTGATCCAAATGATCCAAATAAAAATGTGAGCTGTATTCTGTGGAAAAAAAAAAAAAAAGAATGGCGGACTGGCATCTGAGAAAATTTAACACTATCTGAATAAAACTGACCTATGTTCTGTTGGAACATTAAAAGAAAAAAAACCTCAATTTCTACAGTGTGGCACGAGTGTTTTGAATGAGAATTTTTACGACATTTTTGTACCAGCCAATTCTAGACCAAGTCCGAAAAGACGTTTAAAAACGTCTTTGGGAGTGAATGAGTTAAAAACCAAATCCAACTATGCTTTTCTAGATTTTTTTTTTTTTTTTTTGCACCGATTACAAATCGGCCCTCTTTTTGGTTTAGCATGTCAGGTTTTCATAATAATAATTTGTAATGTATGAATTACTGCAACAGGTGGATTTTTTTTTTTCCTGAAATGCCAGCTATAAATAACGGCTAGTGAAATCTGTTGCACAGGCTAACATCTATTTTATGTGATCCGAATTTAAAAAAAAAAAAAATCCCTTCTCTGCGTAAAAACATTGGAAAGTGAAATTTATTGTCACCTAATCAAAAATGAAAAATATTTTTGGCCTGCATAGAGCTCAAGAACTGCTCTTAATGTGCAAAATTTCAAAATCGCACAAACAAAAACGAACCCAAAAAAAAACTCATTGGACTAGTTTTGACGAGTCAAATGACATCGATGCAAAATTTGCTCTCACTTCATCAAAATTGGAGAATGTGACATAAACTTTTGGCCCCTGTGGAGATCACGACGACCGCTAACACCAAATAAAATCGGAATGCAATCTAAATAAAACTAAAACCTGTGTTTTGAAGACCCCCCCCCCCACAAAAAAAAACCCACACAATAACACCGCCATTGTGATTAGTCCAACGAACACAGTGCGGCCAATAGCGTTTTAGGATGATTGTACACGTTGAAAGGGAGCCGTTGGAATGGGGGTGTGGGGGGGGGGTTGGAGCTGTCCACCATGACGTTGTCCATTTCAACAGGCCTTGGTGAGGTCTGTGGGCATGGTGTCAGTGGAAATGCGGTACTGGATTTTGGTGTTGGTGATGGCGCCGTGCTTCTGTCGCAAATGAAGACGCAGCTGACTCTTGTGGCGGAAGTGCAAATTGCATTTCTCACACTACAGGGAGGGAAAAAGTTGCATCGCAAGGTTAACAGCAGCTCAGACAAAAAAAAATAAATTACACGTAGACCGTTTCCAATGTTGGAGTTGGGCGGAGGGGGGGGGGGGCAAATTTTAAGATGAAGTGAAAATGCGCTGTGACCTTTAGAGATGAACTTCATGTGAACTTGTGTAAACTTTTGGAAGTCTGGTTGTTAAATGTTGGATTACTTTTGCACAATTTGCCCTGTCCTCACGAGTTCACATTTTCCATGAGAATAAATTCTATTAATTCAAAATGAGACATTTTACAATTTGAACTCGCAGCCTGAAACGTATCAGATGACATTTTGATCCGAGGATCAAGATGGCTACCGTATTTTTGGCTGAAGTTGAGCTCTCGAATATTGCCACCAACGTGAAAAGATTTGAACGCGTTTCGAACAAGTCATTGGGGAATCAAATTTGTTGTAACGTCATCATAATTGAAGAAAGCCATCAAATTTTTGGCCTGGGCTGAACCACTCCTAATGTGCAAAATTTGAAGGCGATATAGAATGGGGGGGAGAAAGGGAGCAAAAAAAAAGCAAACAAAAAACATTGGAAACGCATTATTTTGATTTCTCTGATGGACAGGTGTTGCACTCGTGCTGTATTTGGAAGCATTGTGTGTCTTTTGAATGACATTTCTTCAACACAAAATTTGCAGACTCGGCCCAGAGTTAAAAAGCAAACGTGGTGAATCGGCAGCTGAACGCTGACTTACGTGGTAGGGCTTCTCGCCTGTATGTATGCGCAGGTGGCTCTTCAGGGTCTGCAGGTGGCGGAAGCGCGTCCCGCAGATCTCGCAGGGGTACGGCTTCTCGCCCGTGTGGATTAACACGTGGGCTCGGAGGTGGGCGACCTGCCGGGGATCAAAACCAGAGCACGTTAGTCATGAAGAAAACCACGAGCCAAATGTCGATGTCTGCTTCATCCTAAAAGCGGATGACGTTGTGTTCGATTTCCGACGTGGATTTATTTTTTTTTGTGCGTCCTGATTCTAGAAAGAGATCCGGCTAATTTTGTGTTGTGGATATCTTGTCAATCATCCAGGTCATTTCTTTCTCAGGGCAATAAAATCGATCGCAAATAGACTGCTCTGTTTGTCCTAGAAGAGGTTTCGCTGATCATCTCAGAAGGTTTCAACAGTTTGAACAACAAAGGCTTGATGAGGACAGACCAGCCGCAGTTGTTATTTATGCTGCGAGTTTGGGGCACGTCCCGATACCAGAATTGCTATCATTGTTACACGCTTGGCTGTAAAAGTGTAGGGAGCTCCTTCTGCAGTCTCAGGCAGGCAGTTTTTGTCGTCGGTCGCGGGGAATGTTTCAAAAGATGATACTTTTGAATCTCTACAATTAGTCAAGCTACAGTTAGGGTTTCAAGTCAGTGTTAGGGTTTTAAACCAAGGTCTCAAGGTATATCATTACACTTTTTTGAAGGAAGGTTGAGGTTTCAAATTAAGGTTTCATGTAGGGTTTGGGTTTTGAAGGTGTCGAGTGAGCATCGGGTTTTCAAGGAAGGGTGAAAGTTTTCAAGCACCATTTCAAGGCAGGGTTAGAAATGAACATTATTGGTGGTACGGCGTGAAGTCAGGGTTTCAAGCCTGTGTTGGAGTTTCATTCTAGAGTTGGGGTTTCGAGTTTCAAGCAAGGGCTAGTTTCAAGTTTTATGGAGAAAGTTTCAAGTTAGAGGGTCGAGTCAAATACATAGTTTGCGGGACACCATTTTTTTCCCCCATCAGGATACACATGCTTCCAAAATTATGTGTTTTCAGGCATGTCGAGACCCCCAAAATGTTTTAAGTACGGGACTGCAGACAATGATTTTTTTTGTAATTACCTGTACAAAGCGAGCACCGCACGTCTCACATTTGTATGGCTTCTCTCCTGAGTGGATGCGAGTGTGAGTCTTGAGGTTGGCTGGTCGGTTGAACTGAGCACCACAGATGTTGCAGCGGTACGGCTTCTCTCCTACAAACACAACGACAACAAGCGATGAGCTGAAATGCAACAACAACAACAAAAAAAAAAAAAAAACAGGCACCGAGTTCGCCATACTTTCCCGATTAAAAAAAACACTCGACAAGGTTAGTAGACTTCGAACCTAAACTCAATACAGTTTTGAACAACATACACAATATAGGGCAGTTTATATATTGGCACGTAGCTTTTTCAAAAAAAAAAAAAAAAAGCATATATGCATGATAAAATAGGCATAAAACGTAGGGCTTGACTGTATATTTTGGATAGGGAGCGATTGGGAACACAGGAAAGGGACGTGAAAGACCGGGCGTGAGCGCACCCGTATGGACGGTCTTGTGGCTGGCGAGGTTGCCCTTGTAGCGGAAGGCGGCCTGGCATCGGTCGCACTTGTAGGGCTTGTCGCTGTGGACTTGGAGCGCGTGCTGCTTCAGCGATTCCTCCTCGACAAACTTGGAGTCACACTCGTTGCAGAAGAAGGTGCCGTTTTCTGTTCGGGAGGGAGGCGCGTGTAAAACTGGCAGTTCGAAAATGGCGGGACCCACCCTGGAAAACCCCATTTGAAAATCCAAATCGTCCTAAGCTATAAATTGAAATCGCCCAAGACTTACCGCAACTGGAGTCGGAGTACTCTGAGCGCATATCGACCAGGTCCTCGCCTAGCCGCGCCCGGGACGGGCAGATCTCAGAATGCTGCGGGGACTGGGCGCCGCACGACGAGCAGTTGAGGCGAGTCAGGTAGCGTGTTGGGTGCTGGCCCTCTGCGTTTCTCAGCGACCCATCCAGCGCACTTGAGAGCAAAACACACAAATATCAGTGTTCAACAACTAGACATCCATTTTTCTTCCAGAGTCTAATCCAAACATTTTCAATCCAGTCCCCCCCCCCCTCTTTCTTTCAAATATTAAAAACACAATTTTTTAAAATGAATTCAGCAGAACTTGTGGGTGAGGAGGATTCAATTGAGTGGATGTTGGAAGATAGTTGTGGGTAGACGACCATTCACGCCGTCACTTATGGGAACCTGAACACAAGCTGGCCGGTGAAAGTACAAAATAGAGTCGGAATTGTCAGCATTGGCGGGTGGTAAAGTATGAAAAGCTTTTAAAAATAGAAGCTGTTGCTATTCAACAACAATGACGAGTACCGTTGCCTTGGTTTTACCGTGACCTGGATGACGGAGGCAACCAGGGGTTTTCCGTCAACCAAAAACCAAAAGCGCAGTTGCCTTCATTTCGAAATTAAAAAAAAAAAAAGATCTCAGAATTTTTTTGACCACAATGGTTTTAAGTACAAAACAAAGAAAATGGTATCAGAAACCCGTTTAAGTAGAATCGAGACAACTGGATTCATTCTGGCTGTTTAACAACCAATCTTAGTCCAGTTGCCTCAATTTCAGACCAACAACACTTCAAACTTCGAATCACTCAAAACGTCCCGAGATCTTCCAATTTACTAACTTCCAAAAACCACAAAAGCAGAACTGAAGAAACCGAGCCGCTCTTTGTTTTCCAACAAGTTCGAGCTCCCGTCGTTTCTACATTCGAAGACGACCACGATCTGGGCGACGCCGAGAAAAGAATTTGTCCTCGACTCCGGAGCTTTTCCCTCACCTGCTGATGATGTTGTTGAGTCGGCTGGTCTGCGGCACGGGATGATCCTCCACGCTCTTCCTTGTGCTTTGCGCCTCCAAGTTGTCGGAGTCTCCCGGGTGGAGATACGCCTGCAGGCCTACGCGCTGAGGCGAGCACAGGCCGGGGTTGCGCAGACCGGCCTCGTCCTCCCTGGCGCTCTGGTTGAGCACAATGAATTTGTACTTCTTCCAGTTGCGAGCTTTGGGGTCCTGGGTTCCCGCCCCCGGCTGCTGCGCCCCGGAGGCGCCCTGCGACAGGCCGGCGTTCTTGCTACTGCTGGACTCTGTCGGGGAGTTGGGCTGGCAGTCGGACTTAAGGGGGCTCTGCGGGCTACTCATGAGACTCTTGCGCCCAGTGGAGGAGATCCCGAGCGGGTAGTGGTGATGGATCAGGTCTTCCTCGGCCGGCGGGGCGTGCTCTTTGTCTTTGTGGTGGTCCAGGGTCAGGACCGGGTAGACCCGCTTCCTCCCGCCCAAGCCCAGCGGTAGCCCGAGCGCCTCGTTGCTTTCCTTCTTCACCTCGTCCTCCCGCCCCAACTCCCTGGGGGCAAAGTTTGCAGCGTGTAGGACGCCGGAGGAGCCCACCGCCCGAGCGTACTCGGCCCTGCTGATGGCGGCGGCATCGTGCGCGTGCTTGTGGTGGATGCCGCTCCGTGACAGGTCGCCGAATGCGTTCTTGGCATCAGTCAGCTTGCAGAGCGGGAAGGGGAACCCCGGCATGGGGAACTGCCCGTAGAGATGGTAGTTGCCGGGTGTGCCGACGCCGTTGAGCATGCCGGAGCTGTACGTCGGCCGCGCGTCCCTGAAGGGGGCCACGCGGCCGTGCAAGGCATCCACCACCTCGTGGGGGCGGTATGCGTGGACGTCCTGGGGCAGAACAAGCGGGCTCACCAGGAATTCATCTCTGGGAAGCTTCCCGTTGGGCTCGCTGCAGGAGAAGAGACAACATGAACGTCCAAAACTGTAAAAGGTGCATATTTAACGGAGGACAAATTCACTGAAAACTATCAGATGGGGCAGCTTTTGGACTCTTTCTGGAAAAATACCACAAGTCAGAACCTGGAAATGGAAAATCAACCTGAAACATGCCGGTGCCACACAGGACACCCAAAAGTCTGGTCCGAACAGCTTCATTAACCTCATTAGACCCTTCGACTCATCATCATCATCATTACACAGATGCTTCCAGAACCAATATTTGTTTGCGTCCCTGAGGAGCAGTGGGAACCCAATCAAGATCTAACCCAGAGCGGAACACACTTCACCAAAGTCCCCAAAAGACAGGTCTTCCGCGTGGCCACTTGCTGGAACTGAATCAGAGCAATCAGAGCCCCTTCTCGCAGTGATGGCGTGACCAACCTGGACTTGATGAAGCGGTGGCAGGTGTCCACCACGTGGTCCATCTGCAGGTAGACGGCAGTGTTCATAATGGCCATGATCAGACTCTCCCTGAGAGCCAGCCTGGAGGTGTACATGAACTCCAACAGGATGGCAAAGCCCTCCGGGTCCACCTTGGGGTCCAGGCTGATGGCGTTGAGGTTGCACTTGTGCGAGTCGGTGAAGATGGTGTAGAAGAGCCCGCTGTGCGGTAGGCAATGACAAAATGAGCTCCTGTTGAGCTGTGGGACAGCTACAACCTTTCTGTAGGTACTGTCCTCCTTTTGCCATCTTGCTGAAGACCCCTCCAGGGATGGATACATTTTAAAAAAGTGAAATGCATACCTGCAAGCCATGAGGACGGTCTTGTGTGCCCGGAACTGCTGCCTGCTGACCAGGATGGTAACGTCGGTGAGGATGTCCCGGCTGCGGAGGCGGTTCAGATTGAGCAAGACGTCGCTGGCGTGACGCGTGAACTGGATGCAGCTGTCGGTCAAGCAAGACATCCTGCCGACTTCTGCAGGGATGAGGGGGACACACACACACACACACACACAAAATGTACATTTGTACATTAGTTGCATGTACAGTAATTCTTGATCAAACTGCATTTTGAAGGCGCCCGTTGCATTTCACCTGAGTGCCATTAGAGGGCGCAATTTAGCCGACTACAACGCCGGTTTGGGACATTTAAATTTTGACACCCACTTTTTTTTCTCCCCCCCCTTCTGAACCGCAGCTTTGAGGGAAACGCGGGTTGACAAGAAGAGGACAACAAATTATTTAAATGAATTTCAATAAGGGGGGGGGGGTACTGCACAGCGCGAAAACGATTGGGCTGTGCACAGCAAAAAGTGCATGACAGAACTATGAACTATGTAATGAATAAAACTTGTTTAAACAATTAAAAGGACAAATAGGAAACATTTAAAAACATACACATGCATAACAAACAATTTACATTTGCTTAATAAAAAGCAACTTTTTTAACGCATTTTTACTCTTTTGACCATGCACAAGAATCCATTCAAAAGCTTTTTATAAGCGGAACACCCGAGATTTAACACTTTAAAGTAAGACGCATATTCCAGTGATGTTTTGTCGACAGTTTAAATTTGAACTACCCCCCACCCCCATGCACTTTTCCCACATTCAATTCATCGGATTTTGCTGTACTTCCTTTACTGTGATTTCTGCACTAGTTTTCCACCATGCATACTTGGCTGCAAATTCAATCTCTTTTAGCGGTGCAACACTCGCACAACAACGTTATTAAAAAAAGCATGCAACGTGCACACGCAGCCCCACTTTGCGCAAACGTAAAGAGACAAGTTGACAACTCCACTTCGGTAACGCACGCACGACACAACACCATTATGCACATTTACACAGCAATGGCACGTTAACTGTACGCATCCCAAAACTAAATCGTAGCGAATACATAATTTAGTTGAAAAAAAATCCCAAATCAAAGTTGGGGATGTGTGACAATCGAGAGCACGCGAGGAGCGGCTCTGGCACTCGCTGCAGCCGCCTGACGCGCGCCCTTTCTCGGCTACAGAAGCCGCTTAGGACCGGGGGTGGCGGTGGAGGTGGTAGCCTGAGCGGGAAGCTTTTTGCGGGCGAGAGCCGCGGGAAGAGACGGACGGAAGGGGAATGGGAAGGTGCGATGAGATGGTGAGAAGGGAAAGAAGGTTCTGGCGTCTCGGTTGTCTGACAGCCGGGGAGCCGCCGCCGTCACACAAGTACGCGCACATAGACAAATTCACACTCCAAAAACGATGACATTAGCGACACAACAAGTTGGCCGCTAAATAATTACAAGGGAAGATGAGAGGGAAGAGAAGCGGACAAGGGGAGGGATAATGTAAAAAAAATGAATTTTTTGAAAAATCACCTGGTAGCGCTTTCCTAGAAACTTCTTGCATCACCACTTCTAAGAAGCCCAGTTCTAAGAATCAGACCAGCTCAATTCTCGGAATTTGAGCCCGGGACTGTACCAACGTCTCCGGCCAGGGGGGAGAGGCCGCTCGTCCCCCTCCGGCTTCAACTCTGCATTCTCTAACTATTCCCTTCCATCTTTTCACACCAAATACATTCCCGCGTCTCTCTAAAGCACCGGCTTGATGGCTAAATCGATTTAAATCCACTCTGTTGTGAAAAAGTAACCAAAGCGGGGCAAGCACGCGAGCCTGGATTCCCCCCGCAAGGTTGGTGGAGTCCAAAGTTTTCCGACGTCACACGTCTCTGAGCCCCGCCCATCCGCGGAGCTTCTGAGTAGTGGCTCGGAGTCAAGACGTTGAAGCGAGAGTTTACATAAGGAGACTGAACGATGGCGTAAACCTTTGTGTCTGCGTGAAGGGGGGGGGGGGGGGGGGGACGGCA
>CAAKHF010017057.1:66892-79564 GCA_901007745.1 Hippocampus kuda
AAAAAAAATCACTGCAGGTGTAAACAAACCACTAGGGAGGCGGCTAAAAAAGAAAAAAAAATCAAATAATTAAGAGTGCAAACAAAGAGCAGCGTCAACTTTATTTCCATCCACTCGGGGGATGTTGGAGGCACTGAATGCATAATGCACCGCGAGTGTGGTGGCACGTGCGGGATATTCATTCGCTCAAGGATGACGGTCGAGTATTCTTCTCGCCAAGATAAGGGAAAACACTTTCAAGGGACTTTGTTTTCTGGAAACGGATAAAAAACTATGAAACAAACTATCTCAGAAGGTCGGGCGAGATGTACAAAAATTCTTTGGAATTTAAAAAAAAAAAGTTTGTATTGGTGTCGTCGATTGTGCTATTCTTGTTCTTGTATGCGACTTTTATCGCCAAGATGCCTAAACCCTTAAACTTTTACGGTGGCAGCTTATTAGCTGGAAATATGAAAACTATAAAACTAAGTGTCCCATAAGGGAGGAAACCACCAAAGTTTTGTTTGTGTTCAGGATAAAAATAAATAAATTTTTTTTGTTCTGTTATTTGGACTCTTAATCTTATTTCTCGACAAGATGCATAAAACCACTTTCAAGCGATGTTTCCCAGCTGTGAACTGACAAAAACAACGGGAGAAAATGACCACAAGTCATTTTGACTTAAATTCATTTCTTTCCACATAAAAAGAAAAAAAAAATATTTTGCCATTAGTGTCAGCACTCTTTTTTTTTTTTGTACCACAAAAAAAAAACAAACATTTTCAAGCGATATTTACCCCCATGATTTTTAGCTTGAAAGTGAATTAAAAAACAAAACAAAACAAACGACGTCGGAAGGCAGGAGAAAACATTTTAAACGTTTTCTTGTGTTCAAGGCCAAAAGAAAAAACATTTGCTACGTAACAATGTTATGTTCTGCACTCTTCTTCCATTGGAAAAAGAGGGACATTTACTACTACACTCATTAGTTTGGAAATGGATTTAAAAAAAAAAAAAATCTACCCCAGATGGTGGGAACTCATAAAAAACAGTTTTGATAAAAACAAAACTTTTTGAATCGGTATTGTTGTTTGCGCTCTACCGTCATCGAGATGCGAAAAAAACACTTTCAAGGGATGTTTCTTGCCATGGCTTTTAGCTGGAAAACGAGTATAACCAATGAAAGGTGGGAAATTGATGGCGGCGTCATCACCAACATTTAGTGTCGGTGAAAGAACAGCAACACGGAAAAATAGCTGAAAATTCCCGGCTTTCTAAGCGTAGGAATGTTTGGCTGGCACATACCGTTTTTCTTTGTCTATCTGCCTTATCTACGTGAGGAGTGCACATGCGTAAAAGCTACAACTGTACATCCTACATTTCAGCGGATGCCCTGAAGTACAGCCGCTAGCCAGTGGGAATATTTGACCGGCTAACCTTGCCGTTGACCGAATATGGCTAACGCTAGCAACGGGAATATTCGCCTCAGCTGTTGGCAGACTAATTCCCTACGAGAACCAAACAAAAGGGACTTTTCAAACTTGTACGCCAGATCTGAGAGACGAAGTAGCGTAGCGCTAGCTAGGATCAGGCCACGAGCAACGTTGGTGGATTTAAAATGGGACCAAAGAGAAAAAAAAATTGTTCTGCCATTGCTCAGAGTTCGGGGTGAGATCCTGGAGGTTAAAGGAAGTTATTTTAAACTCAAAAGGTTAACATTTTCTGTTTCTTGATACGCTTCGTTAACGTGCGAGGCTACACTCACCCTCGTCAACATATGATCCAGATTTCTACTCCGAGCTCGAGTTGTGACGTTTCAAATCAGACTTTCAACACAACACAATTGGAGAAGTAAGTGTCGGCTGTTAAACTTACACCTTTGTTCCCGCGTTATACTATTCTCCTACTCGCATGTATCATTATTTTATTTTATAGACGTATAAAATAGTTGTTGGATGTTCGCAATTGCTTTTGACACAACAAGGCCAGACAGTGTTAAACGTCACACCTTTGTCCCGGCATTCCCGCTATTCTCTTACACACGACTCTGCTCCTTCTGAAGGCCGTGTCGACCAGGAGGAAAAATTGTGTAAAAAGTCCGGCACTACACTACTTTTATTTTTTTTGTACACGGACGGTGGGTGACAAAGGCCCGAGGCCCGGAGGTTGCCTCACTCGCAAAGTGATTCACTTTTGTCTGAGGTTTTCGCAGCAAAATTGTGCCGACTTGAGCGTTCATTGTCAGCAAAGAGGTTTTTTTTTTTTTTTTTGTTCTGAGCGGCATGATGCAACATGGCTGTAACACCCAAACACACACGGAGATGTTAGAGCTGTTAGCGGCACAGCTACTCCTCCTCCTCTTTCTTCTTCTTTTTTTCTTTTCAAACTCTTTTCTTTTTGTTAACTTTCACTTTTTTTCTTTTTTGTAAAGGCCCTGGCAGGCCACTGCAGATGTCCACAATCATGATCTTAAATGAGAATTAATTGCAAGCAAGAATTATTTCAGTATTTTTTTTTTCCGCGGTGCCACATGATAGCTTTTCTGTGTCACAATTTTATTGCTTTCTTTAATTGTTTTAAATAAACTTGAACCACTAAGGTTAGAGAAGTCAAAATAAGGGCGTGGTTTGGCACTGCTTTGCTTTGCCTTTATTCCAATTTTCGGGAATACAAAGCGTGTGGAATCAAGTATTTTTGTGCTCGGCAGGAATGTGATCTGCAAAGTCGGAATTTTCCACATGGTGAGCCTCCTCGCTGGGTTGGGATGCCCCCTTAAGGATAAATCTTTTGAAAGGTCAAACAGTTACCTTTTATCTGTTTGCCAATGGAAATCAAACCCTGCCCACTTTCACCAAACTTCCTCATATCATGGTTGAGGTATGCGTTTGGGCATGCCAGGAACAAAAAGACAAAAACAAAAACTCAATGAAACATCAATCGTTTGCCCTGGAGGAAACAATAGAAAGAGAAACTGCTACCGCTGTATGTGTATGCAGAATATTTGAGCATTCTAAATTCTTGTTCAATTCTGACAGTTGTCGTATTCAAATACAAAAGCCTGATAAAAGCTAAATAGCTCGGAATCTAATGAACTAACAAACAAATGCACGCAAAAAAGCTCAATTTAAGGCTTGCTGATGAATAAAAAAACAACGACTTAGAAAATCGATAGAGACTCATTTTAAATGAACATAGGAAAAGAGCGCAAATGAAGGAACTAACTAAAAATCAGACAGAGGGGATAGCAAACTCAATTAGGGTTAGGAAATCAAATTAACAAACAGCCAGGCCAAACGACCGACTCACAAACAGAGTTATGGACTCGGTTGGCTGGTTAGTTGGTTGGGGATCGACTCCATTTACAAGTTAAAGAACCGACCCAGACAAACATACAAAACTAACTCACGAACGAACGAAACTAAAATAATCCAATGAAAAAGTAATGAACTGGCTGACAAACTAATGTACAAACTTACTCACAAACGAAATAACGAACTAACTACCTCAATGAACTCACACTTGTCCATGGTAATGCAGTCAACCGGGCTAGCCTGATCCTTATCCTCTGCGAATAGCGAAACACTGTTGATTAGCTGTTCAGCAGTTTTGTGCCATCCATGAATGTAATATTCATGTACGAGAGCCCCCTGCACTGAAAAAATAGACGAAGACAGACATATGGCCGTCTTTTATCCATATTTTAAAAAGCCATTTTATCACACATTTAGCTAGCAAGATATGTGTACCCGCCCAATCGTGCTGATGAAAAATTGTGGCCATTTAAATCGCCGATCGTTAGTATACGGTTGTTACCGTGATAAACCAATTCAATTCAATCTTTGACTAAGCTCGCAACTCAACTTCAGGGATGCTAAAAAGGTCGCATTCTGTGCAATCCCAATAAAACCGCAAAGGTGTCTTTGGACATTCATTAGCATAACGGCGTATTGTCCCTGCAGAAGGAATGATTGTCGAGTACATTACTAGATTTCAATCCCCAACGTGAGCACACTCGGGGGATTGAGCGGGATCAACTCAATCCCTAAACCCCTCTCCACCGATATGGAGATGATGCGTGCATATGTCCGCTCGACATCCCGAATTATCTAATGTAGCGATTGTCAAAGTGCGCCGCACGTACCACTCAAGGTACTTATTTCAGGACATGTTTTGGAAGCGTTTCTGTATATAAGTGCTCATGTTCAAAGGGCGCACAATGTAACTATGGATTAAAGTTTTAGACTTTCACGTGCAATACATTTTAATGTAATCCTTATTTAGGTAACTTTTGATTTTCCTCTATTTCAGCGCAGTGTTACTGTTTGAGTGATGGAAAATGTTAGAGGAATGTTACATGGACTTTTTAGGAATGAAACAAGTCAGTCTTGTTCTTACGTTGTGAAATGTTATTTTCGACAAGTCACTGCTTGTCTTCATTCGTTCCCATTTGACTATCAGCTGTCAGTTGTGCAGACGCTTTGCATGATCCTTAATGCTTACTTATGGCCCTCTCATATCGCATTTTACTGGTTGATACGTTCCTGTAACTTTCATTATTTTGCTCGTTCAAACTTGCGCAGTTCTATGGGCTCGCATCAACACAGATTGGTGAGTGCATTAAATCGAATTGGCAAAGAAACAAATGATGAGGAAAAAAAAAAGGCAAACAAATTAACCAACAAGACTGATCACCCGAGTAATAAACAGACAGATTAAAGCAGTCGAGCTGTCTTTTGGTCTATTTGTTGCAAATTTGGGTAGGTCGATTAATTCGTGATTTAACCCCATCAAACGTATCAAATGAATAGCCGACCTAACAAACCAACCAAATGGCTGCCCAACCGACATACCCACTATCGAACGTACTGATAGTATGTTAATCGATTAGTTGGTTATGACAACTAACTAACTAACTAACTAACTAACTAACTAACTAACTAACTAACTAACTAACTAACTAACTAACTAACTAACTAACTTAGTTATGCAAAAACTTGGTTCATGAGTTGGTCCGTCAGTTTGCCAGTGTTGATTAGTTAGTTAGGAAAAACCAACCAACCAACCAACCAACCAACCAACCAACCAACCAACCAACAGCAGACTGACATAGTTAATTGGTTAGTTTGTCAGGTAGTTATTTAATTTGATGTTAAACTAAAAAAGGGATAAGACAACCAATGCCCCCTCTACAAAAAAACCCCACTGAACAAAAAGACTGGCTGACCAATTAGCCAATCCACTGACAACAAATTAAGGTAGTTGGTTAGCTATTTAGCTGGTTGACTAGTCCACTTGTTAGTTGGTTGGCTAGCCCACTTGTTTACTCGATTAGTTCAAATCAAACAACCGATGGACTGGGAGACTGAATCTTTACAAATCTTTTCTGACCGAATGACCGACAAACTAACAAACAGACAAAGTGTGCTGATCAGTTGGTCGTACAGTCGGCTTGTTGGTTGATTGGTTGGTTGTCAACCGAGGAAACAGTTTTCATACCTGTTCAGACCTCACCTATTTTCCTCTGCAGGGAGGGAGGCATGCTGGGAAATACAGTCTTCGATCTTGAATGAATCCAACTATCGATGGTAAAAACCTTTACTTGACTTCTCCTAAATGTGGAGACGTGAGAAGGACAACGCTGTCTTCACGTCCTCCACAGTGGCGGGATGCAAAAAAATCTCGGAAAAATACAAGCTAGAGATTGTAGTGCTCACTTGCTCGGCTTTCCTGTGAATGTTACAAGCTCTGATTTTTTTTTTGAGGGGGGGGGGGTGTTGGGGAGGGGCAGAAAAGAGATTAAATTAATCCCACTTGTTCTACATATAATTCATTGGAAAGAAGAAGTCTCCAATCCCATTAGGGCACACACAGACTAGCTGTGCCTTTAGCATAGCGAGCGAGCGAGCGTCCAGAGATGATGAGCCATCTGCCATAGAGACACATTGTTTGATAAACACTGCTTTTATACAACAAACATTTGAGTGCATTAATCTAGCTAAACTCGGCTCAATCTGGGGAAGCAGATATTGCTCTTTATAACTTGACCGCAGCGGGGGAAAGGGAAGGAGGGCTATTGCGTTATTACATCACGCCAGATGTCGCGTCTTCAACCTGGTAAGGTTACGCCCACAAAAACGGAATTCGTCTCGCAGTTGAGGAAGAAAGGCGTTGAGAAGAAAAGGCAGAATCGCAATAGTGGCATATCTCGGGTAGGTAGCTGCTGAATTGGGCCGTTCGTCCGTTTGTTACTATGTTGGTCCATGCGAGAATAAGTGGCTATCTGACCAACCTAAGAACAAACGGGCAAGTTTGGTTGGTTCCTGGGTACACTGGTTGACTAGTCCATTAGCCCATGTATTGGTTAGTTTGTTCAGTTAGGTAGTTAAGTTAAACACATTTGAATTGAGTTAAAACTAATTAGAAAAATGCCCAACAAATTTACCAACTGACAAAAGTCTTTTACGCGCCTAGCTAGCACGCCTTGCACCGACGCACATCCTCCAACGACATGTTACCTGGAAATTTGTGCACAAGCACTAAGAAGGCGTGACTCATTGAACCCAGGCTGTCTCTGAGTCATTTTGTCGTTCATGTCACTTTTACGTGGTTGAAACCTGATTTTTGAACCGACGCCATTGCCTGCGCGGATAATCTCACCCAGAGAGAAGACATTAGAGAGAACGCTACCGTCCAGCGAGTGATAATCTGATGGATGAGTGGACTAATATGAGGCCAATCCCGTTTTAAGACAAATTAGTCCAACACATTTTCATCACTGCGGAGGGCCTAACAAAGCTGAGCCCTCGGGGGATGTTGGCGGGAAAATTCGCTGTCAGATCCCTGGTCATCCCGGGATAAACGTGGCAGATTAAAACCTTTTCCCATGGTTGGGATGCACACTTGGAAGGCCAACGACAGGTCAGGAAAACTTGTTTTTCCCCACCTACGTTATTTTCGAAAGTACGTTTTCCACCCTGCAAAGGGAACAAGTTGCAAAAAAATTGCAGTTTTTTTCCCCCAAAAATGTTAGCTTTTTACACAAAACCCATCAACCAATACACAGAACGTTCCAAGGTCTTTTTCACACCGACGTTTTCCTCTCGGTGGCATTAAAAAAACAGCAACATAGGGGTTGTGTGTGTGTGTGTGAAAAAAAAACAACATTTAGCCATCTACCAATACTCAGAAAACCGGAATCAGAAAGCCCTTCGGAAGAGGACACCACAACAAAATCTACGCATCACAACCCCCCCTTTGACGCTGTTTGAGGCTTACACGAATGACCTTAATCATCAGACGGGCTATTTGGCTTTTTATTGGCCCGAGTGCTGCAGGCATCAAAAATAAATAAATAAACAAGCGGGAGGGCAAGGTCGGTTGTCCCGGCGTAATCCATATCATCCCGTTACACAGTCGACGCGCGGCCGCCCGCTAGCTCGCAAGCTAGCCTGCCGCATTTTTTTTGTTGTTGTTTTTTTGATGTCGATAATAATGGCGGGATTACGCTGTCATCTGATGTCGTTTCAAAGCAACGAAAAAGGGGCATCCGGAGGAGGATTCTTTCAAAGAAGAATGAAATGGGAGATGCTCCATGGTGTGAGGTCACGGAGGACTGATGTATTTATTTATGCCCTCGCGGGGGAGACTCGTCATGAGAATAGCAGGGGGCGCTATGATGTGTTGTAGTCAAACGCTTTCTGTGAAGTGAATAAAGGTTTTTACAGTGATCCGGCAAAAGTAACCCGACAGAAGATCTGACATTGATCTGCTTCTGCCTTTCTTAAGGGAAGAAATCAGGGCAACAATTACAAGATTGATGTGCTCACAAACACGTTGAACTAACACATGAGCTCTGGGTGGGATTGTCTGATTCACCGGTACAAGTTTTACAAAAAAGGGGGAAAAAAATGGGCCCAATTTTTGAAGTGAAATTCTAAATGGAAATCAACTGGGAATTCATCCAACTCTTTTCAAGCAACCTCATCCTTTGTGAAAAAAATGTGAGCAGATTTTTGCAGGCAACATTTTGAAGGGACTTCAAAACTGAACCAATAGTTATGAAGCCCCGTAGAAATGTCATCTGATTTTTGTGAAAATTTTGGTCAAATTTTGAAATCCCTCAGACATTTGGTGGGACTTTTACAAAAACAGCAAGCAAAAATATAAATAAAATAAAAAATATTTTGTCCAATACCATTTTCAGTTTTTGTCAAATTTGGTCCAATTTTGAAATCATGTGCGACTTCCACGAAAACATTTGGTTGAATTTTGAAATCCCTCTCTCAAACAAAAAACTTCCTATCGCCAATGGATTTCCATTTTAAATTTCAGAAAAGTTTTGGTTCCGTTTTGAATTCACTGTGAAATTTCCCGCGACTTTCATGAACATTTGGGATATTCGATGCAAACAATGATTTCATTCCGCTTCAGTGTGAATATTTCTCCGAAAATGTTGAGAGGAAAAAAAAATTCCTCACTGCACAATCACTGAAAGTGTCGGCTTTCAAACATGTCTGTATGTTTTTTCACGGTGCATCAACACAACCAAATTCAGGGCAATGATGACAAAAACTATGAGCGCTTTGAAGGTTTTGCTGCATGACTCTCCCACATACACGTTTAACAAACGCGCTAGCTCCGGGCGGGGATTGTTCGATTGACATGCTCAAACACAAGAATTAGAATTCATTAGCGCAATCTGGGGTCTCCATCAAGATGCCGACTTGTTTGATGAGTGGCTTTGGGACATTGTTTTTTTTGCCCTCACTCTGTCTGCCTGCTGCCTACTTTTGTCGGCTCCTTATTTGGCGTGACTCTCCTGCTAACGTTGCTGCTGTGCTCGCAGTCTAATCTGCGCTATCTACACTCTTAATTAAGGCGGCGTATGCGCTTCCCTGACACGCTTGTTGTTCCTGCCTGTTATAAAAGTCTTGTTTTTCTCGGCCTGCCGCCGTTCCCTGCAAATCAACATGAAAAAAAAAAAAACATCATTAGAATCCTCTTGTGAGTCAGATGTGAGTCAGGGTTGACCTGTCACTAGGCCACGCCCCTGAAAAAAACACCGACTGATCAATGAGAGCACAGCAGAGACTAACGGTCTAACGCTTTCATGCGAGTTGCATTAGAATTTTTTTTTACCAATACTTTTCTTCCGCTGACAGTTTTTTTGGGGTCTTTTTCAAAATGCCGAAATTAAACCAAATAATGCAGGCTCTGGATATCGCTATGTGGCTCTCAATAAAGATATGTGTCTGTCCACACACTCAATTTGAATTCCCAAGTCTCTAGGTCATTTTTTGCAAGAAAACAATGCTATTCTGTTTTTAGCTCAAAATTACTAAGGTTATCCTAGTTGCTATCCAGATCAAAACCCTGGATAAAAATGTACTTGCCCCCTAAATGTAAGAACTGGTTGCGCCACCATCAAACAGAAAGCACTCAAAGTCAACCAGGTCCTGGAGTAGACAGCAGACGCAGCCCATCACACTAGCATCACCATGTCTGACTGTTGGTATGATGTTCTTTTTTTTCTGAAATGCTGTGCTCCATTATGTTGAATGAGTCCAAGTCATGTACAGTATATGTTTAGTCATATCAGACAGGCTAACAATAGATTTTGGAAAGATCTTTCGTTCATCAATTGAAACAGACAATTATGGTGAGGATATTTTTGGCCTGCCTCAAACATACGATGCGTGCATGGAAACGGAGAAATATGTCAGGGTTGACTTGGGTTCAAATCAAGTCATGTGAATCGAATCGCCCACCTCCGATTCCTGGAGACTGTTGATTTGGCGGAAGTGAGCATGTGTTATTTTGTGGGAGGGTTTGAAATGCGAGCATTCAATCAGACGTTGAAAGAGGAAGTGAGGACTGCAGCTGCTGTCTTCTAAGTTTGAGGTTTACTCATCTCAGGGGGGAAGTGGTGTATGAGTGTGTGTGTGTGTGTGTGTGTGTGTGTGTGTGTGTGTGTGTGTGTGTGTGTGTGTGGGCAACACTACAACCTGCGAGTCAAACAGGATATGCAACGTGGAACAAATTGAAAAGTTGACTTCATCTCTCTTCCAATGTCATCAACTCAAGAGAAA
The DNA here is from genome assembly GCA_901007745.1 of Hippocampus kuda. Classification (NCBI taxonomy): domain Eukaryota; kingdom Metazoa; phylum Chordata; class Actinopteri; order Syngnathiformes; family Syngnathidae; genus Hippocampus; species Hippocampus kuda. The sequence goes on from CAAKHF010017057.1 coordinate 76,960, forward strand.
TAAAGGCTTCTTTCTCATAGACCTTTCCACCATGATGCCCTGCCTACTTCCGAATGGCAAAACTTCAAACTATCTCCGAAAAAGGGGAAAAAAAATCCATTGCCAGTGGTAATTTACAGTTCAAATGATAAAGTTGTTTCAAAATATAAATGCGGTGGAATTCATTCCAAATTAATATACTCATTTAGGGATTGGCTAATTAATTGAATTTTCGGTTACTCTGATTAATAGCATCTCTTGACGGCGAAATGGACAGCGCGCTGTTGAGCTTACATTAGCTAGCCGCTACCTTTTGCTAAATTACTCAAAGGAAATCCAATCTTCATTTTTATACATACCTGTGGGAACATCTCTTCCACAAATTCGACGATGGAGCTTCCCGGCCTTTCCCTTTTGAAGTAGCTACTCTGCTTCGAGTTCGTCTTGACATCCACTTGAAATAATTTCACTTAAAATAATGCTATCACCCTCATAAAAAGATTAACGCTAAGCTAATTTGAACCCTGTTGCCAACTAAAACAGCAGCGCCAACGCGATGTCTTTCGCGACGATTAGCATTCCAAGAGACACTGACGACGAGGTGGCTCCCTTTGTCTGTGTCATGATGATAGTCATCATTGTCTCGTCGACATGGCATGTGAACTCTCCATCACTTATTTGTTCCACTTTGTCTGCCTCCTTATCTTTTCTCTGCATTCTCGTTGATAGTCTCTTTCTTCCAGTATGACGTGATATATGCTCGTTTTATAGGTTCATAGTGTGATGTGCATTCATTTTTATGTTCTGTGAAGCTACGCTACTTATTAGTACATGACTCGGTCTGTTTCTTGACATTTCACTACATTTCTACATAGTAGTCGCCTTTTCTAGTAGGATTTGACATGTGGTCACTCCACGATGTTGTGTGCGCACAAGTCTGTTTTCAGAAGCTGTTTGACCTCTTTGTTGCACCCGTTCTGCCTGGTTGTGGCTGTTTCGCTGCATTTGGAGTCTGTTTTCTCGAGTAAAATCTTGCACAATGTCGTTTTTTTTACTTGACATAAATTTTATTCCAAAATAAAGTTAGCTTGTTAGCTTAGTAGCATAGCTGCCCAAGTCATTTCTAACTTAGAGTGACCAAACGAATATGAAATAAAAATGTGTTTGCTACTTTTTTTAACCTTTATTTAGTGGGGCTGGGGGGGGGGGGGGAGATCCAAAAACGTCTCAACACTACTTAGGCAACTATGCTTAGGGTAATGATATACTGTATATCGGCAACAGGATATCGGACGCTAAGTTATTCTCTCCGGCTCGTTGCTAAAATTGTCACGTTGCGATAAAAGAAACGATCTGTAGCGCGACATATCTGTGGTGGTGGACCCTGAGAGCGTAACTCCAACCTCCCACCCCCATTCAAGTGTGAAATTGAACGGCAAGGAGACATCAAAGCTCCCAACGTCTTCTAACACAGCATGCTAATTGCTCTTTGATTGCTAACTTGACTTCTTGTTGCGGGGTGTCTGTTTGAAATCGGCTTTGCTGGTGTTGGCGGGCCCTTTAGGAAATTAGGAACTAAAACGTTACATGTTACAAATGAGATTAGTTTAAGCGACCGGCGGACGCTAAAATAGCCAAAATCCTTTTGGTTTGTTATCAGCGTGCTCGATCCATGTGTGCTGTTTATGCTTCCTGATCGGGGAAAAAAAAAAAGAAACAACATGAGAATATTCTACCGCTGGCAGCACAATGCGATCAGATGGAGTAGCGTGACAAGATGATTTTGCCTGTTCTCGTGTTAAGGCCGTGACAGGCCGTAAATTCCCTTGGAAACGTTCGGCGCTGGTTTTCATAAAAGATAGCATCAATGTGTATTTGCATGTTTTTAGGTACACAACACAATGTCAGCATTGTAAGACACTGAACTATCAAGATGAGTAGAGGGGGAAGAAGTTAGCATTTATTTGCATGAACTCATGAATGGGGAATCTAAACGGACATATACACCCATAAACATTTAAAGCGGAGGACATGTACCCTAAAATCGAGAAAAAAAACAAACAAACCCCATTTTGGATGTTTTTATGTCATTTAGTAGCCTGACAGGCGGCCCGGTAGTCCAGTGGTTAGCACGTGGACTTCGCAGTGCAGAGGTACCGGGTTCAATTCCAGCTCCGGCCTCCCTGTGTGGAGTTTGCATGTTCTCCCCGGGCCTGTGTGGGTTTTCTCCGGGTGCTCCGGTTTCCTCCCACATTCCAAAAACATGCATGGCAGGCGGATTGAACACTCTAAATTGTCCCTAGGTGTGAGTGTGGGCGTGCATGGTTGTTTGTCTCTGTGCGCCCTGCGATTGGCTGGCAACCAATTCAGGGTGTCCCCCGCCTACTGCCCGAAGACAGCTGGGATTGGCTCCAGCACCCCCCGCGACCCTAGTGAGGATTAAGCGGTTCGGAAGATGAATGAATGAATAGTAGCCTGACAACACAGTTATCTTCGAGACATCCATTAAAAAAAAGCAAGCACTCACCCTTGCACGAAATTATTATAAGTTAGGTCAAGTATGAAAGATGTCTGCTTCATTAAGTGTGGCCATTTTGTGTGGCCAAATCCGCCTTAGTTGTTCATG
>CAAKHF010017059.1:0-17800 GCA_901007745.1 Hippocampus kuda
AAGTCGACATCGAAGTGAAATAGAATACAATGTCCAAATCATAAAGGCTACAATTTGAAAAAGGAAAAACATTGTTTCATTTTAATCCGCCGGCAAATACAAACATTTTTAGGTAACATGAATTCCTCTTTTTTTTTTTTTTTGCTCGTCATGTCAGAGTCTGGTCCATGGCCTGCACAATTATGTAGATGAGAGTTTTGACCAGGTTGTAGGTAAACATGGGATGGGTGTTTGTCAGGATATCCTGCTAAATAAGGAACTTGCAATATTTTATGGAGTAGAAAGATTTGAAGACCTGCCACTCCCATATGCACACTCATGTGTTTGTTTATGGCCATCAGGTGGCGGGGGGCAAGGCGGTCTCCCTCCCAGAATCCCTTCTGTTTGTCTCCACGCTGGACGGAAGTCTGCATGCTGTCTCCAAACAGACGGGAGACATCAAGTGGACCCTAAGAGAAGGTTTGTATAACAGGGAGTTCTCCTTTTATGTCATATACTTGACTGTTTTATAATAAATGTGCCCTTTTTTAAAATTGTCAGATCCTGTTATACAAGTGGCCATCAACATCACAGAGTCAGTAACACACACACACACACACACACACACACACACACACACACACACACACACACACACATTATATATATATATATATATATATATATATATATATATATATATATATATATACATAATTGTTATTATGATTTATTTTTTTTCCCCCAGGCCAAGTTTTCTCCCGGACCCCAACGACGGCAGCTTATACATATTCGGTGGCAAGCACAAAGAAGGCCTGATGGTGAGAAATGAAGCGAGAAGATGGTGTGTTCAATTTATAATGTTGTTTTGGCGATGTGTTCTCCAGAAACTTCCGTTCACCATTCCAGAGCTGGTTCAGTCGGCTCCGTGCAGGAGCTCTGATGGCATCCTCTATACAGGTGAGGTGCACGCAAACCATCCACCCCCTCGTCACAGAACCATTAAATCAATCTGAAAAAAAAAAAAACACCCATCAACCGCTAAACCTCCCACACTTCTGAGTAGGGTTGAATGATTTATAATTTTGGGATGGATAACAGGATATCAGACAAAAGGATTTTGTGCTCGTCAAAGATGCGTTTTTAATTTTTTTTAAGCTAACTTGCACTGCACCGAGCAACCAGATGTGAACAGCATATCATGATGACCGTTTGAGTATCTAGAGATCACATAAATCAGCTACTTTCTAATCACGCTTGAAAACCCAATTGATTTCATTCCATCAAAGCGTACACGTTTACATGAACATGGCAAATTTAAATGGAAAGAAATGGAGGGAAGAATAATTATGATACTTTCTGACCCCTTTTGACAGGAAATATTTCCATTTCATCTTTAAATAAAACATTCAGAAATACTTCTACTCTGATTTTTACACTTTTACGCTCACCAAGACCAAAAGAACGTTTTGTTTTTTTCACAGGCAAAAAGCAGGATGTGTGGTTTGTAATGGATCCTGAAACAGGAGCAAAGCAAACCAGTCTAACCACATCCTCGTCTGATTCCATGTGTGCCAACACTCCCCTGCTCTACCTCGGACGCACAGGTGGAACGCACATTGACGCATGCACAGATTTTTCACCACGTCTGTATTCCCCTCAGAGTGGTAGCTGCACTTGTGTTTCCTCCTCTGCAGAGTACATGGTCACCATGTTCGATACCAAGAAGCAAGAGCTGCGATGGAACGCCACGTACAACGACTACTCCGCTCTGCCTTATGATGAGAAACTCGACTACCGTTAAGTGCTACTCCTAATGCTTGCCATCACCATCGTAAGCTACCGCTAAGGGGTATTTATGCCTCATATCGCAAGATTCTGATTCATAAACCGGACGACTTGGAATTACAGCGCTAAGACGTTATGTTTGTGATTGAGGTGGTTTGATTCTTACGAACGCTTTGCTTAACCCAAGGCGAGCATACGGGTAATCGGCGTCCGATGTGTAAAACTGTTCCACTGTTTGCGGAATGTCTGCAGAGAGTCTATAGCCAATTCTTTTTCCTTATTTGTCCATCATGCACACACACCGAAAAAAGGTGTCGCCCTTTTTAGGTACAGTTGGAGACTGATGTCGCTACAGTATTATTATTTTTCAACCAGTACCTAAAAAAAATTTCTTTTAGTATTGATCCACTGGGAAATGCACATACAACTCATTAAAAAACACAGACTTTGATAATAACATAATAAATAAAAGTATGTATTTCTGTATGCGTTTTCCCTCCAGGGATGGCTCATCTCGTGTCCAGTGGCGACGGCCTTGTGGTTACCGTTGACAGGGAGTCAGGTAAGGACTTCTTCCATTTGGAAAATGGATCTTTATTCCCGCCTCAGCCCGAGTGAGATTCCAACTCGTCTTCCTCCAGGTGATGTGCTCTGGAGTCAGGACTACGGTTCGCCCGTGGTGGGGGTCTACCTGTACTCGGGCGACTCGCTCAGACACGCCCCCCACCTGTCGCTCGCCGTCGAGACGTTGCGCTTCCTCACCTTCTCCTCCTCCCCCGTCTCCGGCAAGCAGACGGATGCCCACTCCACCCTGAAGTGGAGCTATCAGTTTGTGAAGGAGCAAGCCAGCACACAAACACAACTTGTGTAAGTGTCACGCGCGCACGCAAAATAACACGACATAAGTGCAATTAACGATGTGAGAGTCGTACGTTTTTCTTGTCAGTGCAATTTAAAATGTGGAAACCCATTCATGTATCGGAATCTACGGCAGCAATTTGGAGTTTTGAAAAGGAATCCCAGGAAGACATTTGTTAAATGGCAGGTTTGACGATAACATCCCACCATTGTAACACCTCACGCAAATTCAGCAGAAAGTTACGCATTTGAATGTTGAATGTTTTCTGAAATTGTGCATATGAGCAAGTCACAATTGGAATTTTGGAAATGATTTGTCACTGTCTTGTCACTCTGTTATAATGACAAAATAATGTTTACTTTTTTTTTGCAAAAAAAAAAAAAAAAAGCCACAAATTACCAAATAATTTCGAAATATCCCAAAGGTCGAGTATTCTTAAATCCGATAAAACCCATTCAGGGACAGCGGATACCACAGTGCACATCTTATCATGTTACCAGGTTACCGGGTGTATGAAAGGGTTCAAAGAGTTCTCAGGTGACATTCATTTGTGTCACGCTGGTTCAAATCACTCCATTTTGGCATGGCACATTTTTTTTATGTCCGGTCTCAGTACGGCTGTTGTTACCATGACAACCGTGGGTCCGCAAGTCGGGCTTGCGACAGACCGCGCGGCTTCTCATTGTTGCCAACGTGATAATATTGTCGCGACATTGAATGACCGTTTTCCAATGACAAGCAACTGGCAACAAGTCTGCAACTTTTTGTGCTCTTGTGATGTCAGGAAGCTCCCTCCAGGCCAGGTGATTTTCATTCCTCCGCTTCCAGTACTGCGGTGAATGTTGCTCGCTCACAGATGTGTTTCAAGAACAAGTTATACAAGAAAAGATTGATTCGGTTGTTGAAATGATACACTGGTTGGAGAGGCACTCCAGGGACTCGTGAATTTGCATTTCGGAAAGTTGAAAACTCGGGCTTGAAAAGAGGCAGGCCGACCGCTGCAAAAAATAAATGAGAAACAATAAAAACGCGTGAATGAAGTGTAAACCTGGAGTTTGAATTTTCCCATTTTCAGCGACTCACAATTGAGTATTTGGAAAACTGACATTTTGAAATATAACATTTTTAATTTTTAACAGAATAAAATTCCATGTTTTACTGTCGTTACTGTCTCTCTAAGGCCCACTCTCTACGTCGGGAAACTGGACTCGCACCTCTATGCCTCCTCTTCCCTCGTTCACCACGGATTCTCCTTAGTGGTGAGTTGAATTACAAATGTATTTTCCGTGACCATTCAGGCCAAGTTTTGGTGGCGACGCCTCCCAGTCTCACCTAGCAACAGTCATGCGATACCACATTCGATGCACGTGCTGTGATGAGCGCACTCAATGACGGGCTCTCGTTTCCATGGCAGCCTCGAGGTCTGACCCTGGGCCGGATTGAAGGTCCCAAGACGGCCGGCGTGACGGTCAGCGGGCAAGGGGAGTGTGAGATCATGCCGTCCACCGATGTGCGCTATCCTCCTGGCAGCACCAGCAGCCGCAAAAACCACTGGCTGTTAATAGGTACTCGCATACTCGTGAAATGCAACTCTCTCAATTTCGGAGGAAATTACACAGAAGTAATTCAAATAATTGAATAAATGTACTTCTGGTATTTACTATGCTAAAGATGGAAGAAACTGCTTAATATTTAGTGTGATGTTAGTGTTGCCGACTCAAGCGACTCTCCATGGGGAAAAGCACAACCACAGTCTTGTGTCCACACCATGAGGCGTTTTGATCGGTTTTTCGTAAATGTGAACCACCCAGAAAAAGTGTTCACCAGGTGGGAGATCTCTCACTTTTCTAATGTTTGCCTTGGACATTTTCTAAAGATTGTTCAAAGATGACAAAAGCAAACGTCCTTGGATCAGTTCTTTACAAAACGCCAGGCAAAAACCACTTCTGAGACGGAACATGAACTAAAAAACGAAGTTTTGAACTAAAACGAGGAGGACGCAGTTAAAAGTGAAATGACCATCATTTTTAGTCTTTATTCTTTGTTTTTTATATGATGCACAGCTCTCATTTATTGTGCAATAATCTAATTGTAACATTTTTTGTTACATATTTTGATGCATGTTTATGCTTTATGAGAGGGCTTGGAACGGATTAGGGCATTTACATGGAAAACACGTCTCTACTTACAATATTTTCTAGTTATGAATTTTCTTCCAGAACCAATTAATTTCGTAACTGTATGTATAAAAGCCTATCAACTGACTGAAATGGGGAGTCCCCCCCACTCCTTCCAAATTGCAACCTTTGTAATTTGAAAATTGCAGTCGAATACACTGCGATGTCGATGTCGATTTGGATTTGATTAATTGTAGTCCAAGCCTCCATCCTTCTAAAGGCCTCAATGTGCTGCAGGCCACCACGAGGTACCGCCAGTAGCGCACACCACCATGTTAAGGGAATCCCGGCACAGCCTGCCGTGCTCCAGTGAAACCATCATCCCTCCTCGATCCCCCACCTCTCCATCCTCGCGCACCTGCCGCTACAACCACTACCCCGTGAGTCCTTATCCGGGGGCCATATATCTCCTTTCTCCAGGACGTCCATCCCCGTCATTTCATGTCATTGTAATCCTCCAGTTCTGGCCAGTTATCCAGAGCGCTGACAAAGACGGCCGAGGAGCCGGCGACAGGAGAGGATCGGGAGGTTCCCAGAGGTCGATCGCTGTGCATCCCGTCTACATGACGCAGGACTGCCTGGCTCTGGCTGTGCTGACCGTCCTGCTGGGAGGATGGTTGGCGTTGGCCTTCACATATACCGTGAGTCACTCCACTTGAGACGTCTTCACCCTCACCTCATTCATTTTGTTCTGGATATCTCGACCCTGACGTCCGTCATGTTTCTTAACCAGCGAGCAGCCAAGAAGCTCAAAGCTCTGCAGCAGCAACTGGAGGAGGCGTTTGAAACTTGCGTCCAACGCACACAGACCAACACGCCGATGCCGACCCTTGAATCCTCTGACCTTGCCCTTTTTACCAACACCAACGTCTCAAGTGGTAAACACGGGGCAAATTATTCTTGCGTTTCATTCATGCATTGTCACGTTGCGCTGCATGCACTACACGTCCACAAAGGACCAGGCAAAAAAAAAATAATAATAATAAAAGTAAAATTCAACCTGCAATAGAAACATGTGCCGGATTCCACTTCAAACCGTACTGTGGTGTGCCGAACAGAACTCAAACACTGAGTGAATAAAAGATAAAAGACTACAGTACTTATTTACTTCTTTCTCTGCCCAGATTCCCAGCATGCAGCAGGAGACGCTGTTTCAACTCCTTTACTTGACAGCAGCGCAGCCTCAAGCGTGGATGCTGATGACACGGCGGGCCTTCATACCGCCACAGGTAGCAGCCCAACTGCGTGCTACTTTCTTTCGATCCCGCCGATGACTTTGAATTTACCGCCGTTCATTTCTCTCAGCAGAAAACAGCGAAGAGGTGCACTTGGGTAAGATCTCCTTCACCACATCCGAAGTCCTTGGGCGCGGCAGCTCGGGAACATTCGTCTTCAGGTATGTTTGAGAGTGGCCGCATATGCCCACCGAGTGAATGATCACTTATCTCGAACGTCGTGCTGCACCCGACCCAGGGGCAACTTTGACGGACGGCGTGCCGCGGTGAAGCGAATCCTCCCCGAGTGTTTGGAGGTGGCAGAGCGTGAAGTGCAGCTCCTGCGAGAGTCCGACACGCATCCCAACGTCATCAGGTATTTCTGCACGGAAAGGGACAACCTCTTCACGTACATCGCCATCGAGCTGTGCGCCGCCACCCTGCAGCAGGTCAGTGTGTCTGCCCTACCGTGACTCCCCCCAACTATCTCTCACTTTTAATCTTTTTGAATTCCAAAATGTTGTTCGAAAATGACAGAATAGAGTTGGAGTGTATATTTTTGATGTTGTTTTTGTCTGCAGTATGTGGAGGATCCCTCAAATTTTCCTGACCTAAGTCCAATTATGTTGTTGGAGCAGACCATGTGTGGCCTCTCACACCTCCACTCGCTCAATATAGGTTTGTGATGCGCGTGCGCACGCACACACACACACACACACACACACACACACACACACACACACACACACACACACACACACACAAACACGCACACACACACACACACGCACACGCACTCTTAGGCTGTAATATGACAAACCAAAGTTAAGATTTTTGATTTCTCGCAAGTTTTTTTTTTTAATCGATAAATAGATTGGATTAATATAATAAAAAGTGGTTGTTCAATTCTATATGTGCCCTGCGACGAACTGGTAATCATTCCTGGGTATAGTCCGCCTTTTGCCCAGTCTCGGTTGGGATGGGCTCCAGGGTACCCGTGACCTTGAACGAGACAGTATATATTTTTTAAATAATTAATAAGATCAATATCTTGTTATTAGGCTTTATATGATCCGGATTTTTGGGATCGGTCAGCGTGTTTCAAGAGAAAAAAATCCAAAACACTGCTTTGATCAGAAGATGGAGCAGTATATCGATTTAAACAACTATATTTACTCTACAGTCAATCCCCGCCATAGCGAGAATGCATTAGAAAAAAAGAAAATTGAAACCCCAACATTGTTCAAAAAGAAAGAATAAATAGTATCGTATATGTATTGTTTAACAGCATCGCCTTCTCTGACATTAATTGGGAAAAAAAATGCATGAACATTGTCGGTCATCCGGGTGGGTTTTGCTAAAACTATTGCTATCTTGGTTCCCCAGCTGTAAACGAGTCCATACACTTTCTTATCAGCTACACCAAGTAGTCTACGTGTGCGCCTTCTTGGCTCATATTGGAGCCTGGCTTTGTTGTCCAAGTCCCGGTGCCCATAGACAACAATAATTATTTTTTCCCCGTAGATTGTATGCAAGTTTTGTGAGCTGGAGTATTTTTACAATAAACAGTTTGCACTGCACAAAACACAAAGCCTCAAATTTGTGATGTACAGTGATCCTCGCTATATCGCGGCCTCGGCGCATCGCGGATTTTTTCAAACGTATTCATTAAAATTTTTTTTAAAAAAAGTGAAAATGCTGTAAAAAGCCCGCGAGAGGCAGTGAAAGTCAGCAAAACAGCGAGTCACATAGAGCAACATATACAGTACTACATGTGTGTGTTTACTGTATTTCGTTATTCATACACTAACCTAACTTGTACATGTTTAAATATATTAGTATGTAGCATTAAATAATGTTAATTACTACAAACATGAATGTGTACCATTAAATTTGGCCTTATAAATATTATTTGTACTCATACACATATACAGTACATATACCTTTACGGGGGGGGGTTCTCTACTTTGCGGATTTTCGTTTATCGCGGGTGGTTTCGGTCCCCATGAACCACGATAAACGAGGGATTACTGTATACATCATTTTATATATTGTTTATTTTACCAGTGGAAAATGTTATTTGTTTCAAAATGAAACTTTTGTGCAGCCCCAAAAAAATCGTGTTTTGGTTAAAATAAACATTTTGGTAAAATTGTCTCCCACCCTATGTACTTGATGCATTTTCCTACTTATGTTTATTGTGAAGTTGGTCGTAAAATGTCATTTCAGGTGGTATAAAAAGTCTTGAATTGACTTGCCTTAAACAAGAATGTCAATTTTGAATCTGAAGTAAATAAAAACAGAATAAATGGCCTCAGTGCGCTTCTCTCTTTTCTACCCAACTCCATCCTTCATCCAGTCCATCGGGACCTGAAGCCTCGAAATATCCTGCTCTCCTTTCCTTGCGCACTGGGGAAGGTCCGAGCTCTCATTTCCGACTTTGGTCTGTGCAAAAAGATCCAGGATGGTCGGAACAGCTTCTCGTTGCGCTCGGGCATACTGGGCACCGAAGGCTGGATCGCTCCCGAGATGCTGCAGAACGTTCCTGCCAGCAAACCGGTGAGTCTTGCACGGTTCTACCAAATCGCATACGTGCGTTTCCTTCTCTCTGGACATCTCAGCGCCCCCACTTCTCTCTAGACCGCTGCTGTGGACATCTTCTCAGCCGGCTGCGTCTTCTATTACGTAGTCAGCAAGGGTAAACACCCGTTTGGCGAGACTCTGATGCGGCAAATGAACATCCTGGCTGGCGAATATTCACTCTCGCAATTCATGGATACTATACATGGTGAGTATAGATGCTGTGTGCTTGTGTCTGTTGCTTTTGTCCCTTTTTTGAGAAATCTGGAAGAATTTTACCACGGTTTTTATTACCTCACTGCATGCATTCTTACACTGCACCGTGACTTGCCTTCTTGACTTTGTCTCAGCCTATAGAACCTGGGTTTTGTGTTTAAAATGACCACACAATTTAGCGTTCAACTCCGCTCGATTATCCTGACATGTCGGCGAAAATTCATATCTGTATGTCTGTATTATACTGCTTCCGGATGACTAAGGTGTGCACACTCGGGGTGGCATAATATCCATTGAATTGAGGCAAAATGTGAGACACAAACTGTTCTATTCTTTAGATTATGTATAATTATCATGAGAGTATGTTTTTTTTTTTTGAAATACAGTACAGTAATCCATCCTCCATTGTGGGGGTTATGTTTCATACCCACCTCACAAAAAGTGAAATCAGTAATTTCGAAATACCCTATAGGCATATTTCTCATAGCATTTGTGGCACTTGGTTTTTTTTTTTTCATGTCTTTCAACACTTTTAAATAAACACATTTAAACACATTGAAAGTGGGAGCAATTGATAAAACACAAAAGAGCTGAATTGAAGGATCTAAATGGTGCTTAGATTTTGTCAATAAGTAAAGAATTAAGGAAGTTAAGGAGATTTGAAAGCAAAAAGCAAGTATAACAGCTGCATGTGACAAAAATAAAGTCGCGAAAAATGTCGAGTCAATTGTCACATACAGTACAAACGTTATAGAACTCACTGTGTTTACAGTAAAACAAAATCCAAAATTAAAATCATATCATCGCACAACATATATCAATTATCAGACCGAAGATGTCACTTAGCACAAATGACAATCAGTAGAACACTTTGTATTTTATTCTCCTTTCAAATGTAGTTTCAAACCAAACAAGTGTGCTGCTCCCTATAGTGGTCAACACTGGAATTACACCCGTTATAAACAAGCGGTTTTAACATGTAATGAATTTTTGACCCTGATGCTAAGATCAAAAGTGAGTACATCTATGATGACAATTGGTTGTTTTGGTGAAAACTTGTTAAATGATCATAGCATGTGTTAATAAATATATTTTTAACCCTCTTATGATGGTCACCTTGTCGTCCAGTGGACAGTTACGCAATTCCAGTGACTAACGTCCAGCAATGTTATTCCTCATCAGAAGACGTTGTGGCTGAGGATCTGATAAAGCAGATGATCAGCGCGGACCCGGAGTCTCGTCCCTCGTCCGCCCGCGTGCTCAAACATCCGTTCTTCTGGAGCCCCGAGAAGCAGCTGCTCTTCTTCCAAGTCAGTTGCCTCACTTACTCACTCTTTACTCACGAGTTCTTGTTTGGAAAATGTCGAACACTCTGCGCTGCCTTGTTGAGTCATGTCTGAAAACCAAACGCATGTGGAAGCTGGCAACTGGCTTCTTGTTTTGTATTGAAAACGAGCTCATGAAAATCTCTCCGGACAGTTTTGCAAAACAAGTTAAGTCACTTTGTTGACTGCCCACACACAATAAATTGGTTATAATGTTATTCTGAATTTTCAGATTTACTCTAGGATTTACTCAATTTAATGTTTTTCAAAATCGCTCAGCCCAAATACTTACCCAAGTAACTACTGTATTTGGAGGACTGTATTTGACTTGAGTCATATTGTAAAATACAGTGAAACTCCTCTAGAACGAAACCTACATGTGCGGAAATACCCCCTAGTGTGAAAAAATCTTTATGCATTAACACCATTCCCACTTTCCTGCCCCCCATACAACGAAAAAAAAAACCCTGTTGCGTGATACGAAATCTTTTTTCCTGCTCTTGCCTCGCGACGAGATTAACTACAACGAAGTCTAATCCAACACCGACCTCTACTGCTTCGTTCGGAAACGGCAACAGCAACCACGACACTGTTGTACTCATGTACAGTAGTCCAGGAAGTATTTGTGATTGTTAGTTTCAGGCGCAGCAAGAACGTTGCATTGCTAAAAGGGCTACAAAAAGGACCTTTGGATGTCAAGCAGCTAAGACAAGAAGAGCTTTGACGCTGGAAGAGAGGGTAAAAGTGAGCAAAATGAAAGACGGAGGAGGCAAAATAAAAGACATTATCCAAGAAATTGATGTAAGTGAAAGTGAATGCTGATCGTAGATTTCGCAATTTTTTCCCCTTTTTTTCTTTCTACACTGACTATATGAAGTGTCAAATAAGTGTACAGACGCTCCCCAGCTTACGAACGAGATACGTTCCGAAGGATCGTTCGTAAGTTGAATTCGTTCGTAAGTTGCTTCAGTGCTATATTTTGTATGGAATGTATGTTTAAGGCTTATATAAGTATGTTTAAGCTTTATATAAGTATAATAAAATGAAGTTTAGCAGCCCGGTAGTCCAGTGGTTAGCACGTTGACTTCTCAGTGCAGAGGTACCGGGTTCGATTCCAGCTCCGGCCTCCCTGTGTGGAGTTTGCATGTTCTCCCCGGGCTTGCGTGGGTTTTCTCCGGGTGCTCCGGTTTCCTCCCACATTCCAAAAACATGCATGGCAGGCGGATCGAACACTCTAAATTGTCCCTAGGTGTGAGTGTGTGCGTGCATGGTTGTTTGTCTCTGTGTGCCCTGCGATTGGCTGGCAACCAATTCAGGGTGTCCCCTGCCTACTGCCCGATGACAGCTGGGATGGGCTCCAGCGCCCCTCGCGACCCTAGTGAGGATAAAGCGGTTCGAGAGATGAATGAATGAATGAAAATGAAGTTTAACTTACTTTTGGAAGATGTAATCGAAGGCTTAAGAAATTGAGGGTCCAAGAAGATGAGGGTTGACGAGTCCTTGGAGTGTGTAGTAGAAACTGGCCGAAAGAAGCGATCTGACGATGATTGCACAGTTTTCTTCTTTATCTCATCATAAATGATGCAGTAGCACTGTATAGCATCATTCATTTGATTTGCAACCTTTGTGCAACGTTCAACATTCGGGTCTTGCGGCTCGAAGAGTGCGATGGCTTTATCCATGAGCGAAAACCCCTCTGCCAAGAGTTCCGTCTTGAACTTCTTCATGGGGACAGGCGTTTCCTCCTCCTCCTCCTCCTCTCACAGCGCTTCACGTCGGTATTAGCGGCGGAAAGAAGTACTACAGTACTCGGAAAAAGGTGCGCAATACAAAATCTAATTTACAGCATCTCTGTCCGAGAACATTTTTCGACATACCTGTACCATCAAAAATGTTCGTATATACCGTTGTTCGTAACTCGGATGTTTGTAAATCGGGGAGCGTCTGTATGCTCATACTTATGCACTATTGGAAGAAAAAAGAGTACACATACGTGTGTGTGTGTGTGTGTGTGTGTGTGTGTGTGTGTGTGTTTACATCTGAGATCAAATTTGCTACAGTGAAAAAACCCCTGTTGTGAAAAATGTCTTGCTGCAAACATGATTCCGTTGTATAGGAGTTTCACTGTAACAGTACTCTTTGTACTCTTGAGTACAATGTATGGCTACTGCACCCTCCTTTGAGCCCAACAGGCACAATAAAAACAATGGATGGATTGGGTTTTTTTTCATTTAGTTGCTGTGTGTGTGTTTTCACAAAGGATGTGAGCGACCGCATTGAGAACGAACCAGCCGATAGTGAGATTGTGATGAACCTTGAGAGCGAGCACCGAGGGGTGGTCCGGACCAACTGGAGGCTGCACATCTCTACCCCGCTGCAGATGGGTAAGATGCGCATCCATATGCAAGGCTGCAAAGTTGAAAACTACTTCACAGTTTGAACCACATGTAGGATCGCCCCTTTCGGTTTTAAGGGGTTCTCAATGCAGATCAAGAAAATGATGCAAAACATAAATGACAGCAATACACAAGAAACCGAAACACGTTGCTCGACTTCTCTACTAAACTACATTTTTATTTGCTGGTGCACTGTGAGAATTTTTAAGATTTTAAATGGATGCACTTGGGCAATAAAAGGTTGAGAACCCCACTGCTGGTTAATATGATTGAGCCTCATGTGAAGATGGTTTGTTAGTTTTGAATAACGTGTTTCTGGAGCATGGGTTTATGATTGTGTACATGCTAGATGCATGGTGTTGATGCTTTGTTGATTATTTTTGTCTGGGTTGGTAAGGCAGTCCAAACGGAACGCCAGTGTGTGTTCTACTTTTAAGATACAACAATTTTAAAACCATTTTATGGCATCCGTAGGTAAGTCCAAATTCCTTTTTCAAATTTTCGCCATTCACGTCATCCCCTGCAAATGGCTTGACACATTGTGTACTGAAATAATACACAGTGGTACCTCTACTGATGAAATAAATTGGTTCTGGAAGAAATTTCTTAACTAGAAAATGTTGTAAATCGAGACGCGTTTTCCATGTCAGTGCCCTAATCCGTTCCAAGCACCCCCAAAATTCAGACATAAATGTTTTCTAAAGCATAAAAATGCATCAAAATAGGAACAAATACATGTTACAATTAGATTATTGCCCAATAAACGAGAGTTGTGCATAATGTAACAAAGAACAGAGTAAAGAATAAAAATGATGGTCATTTAACTTAACTGCGTCCTCATCTGTTTTTTTTTTTGCCCTCTTTAATTCATGTTCTCTCTCAGAAGTGGTTTTTGCCTGGCGTTTTATGAAGAACTCATCCAAGGACATTTGCTTTTGGCGACTGTTAACAATCCTTCGAAAATGTCCAAGGCAAACATCAGCATCGTGAGCGATCGCTGGACTGGTGAACACTTTTTATGGGTGATTTCCATAAAACTATCGGAACGCCTCAAGACCTGAGGGGCGAATGACAAAGACGCTGCACAAACACATACGGTAGAAGTCCCCCTTATTCAATGGGATGCCAGGATGATGCTCGGTAATGGCCACTGGCAGAGCAGCTATAAGTATGTTGCGTTCAGGAAACTCGGAGCTGCGAGTAGCAGCCCATACTGTATTTTTACCTTTCGTATCTTGAAATTCCTTTCTTAACAAAAAGCAATATTTTCATTTTGAGGCGTTTCATAACTAGAAAATTGCATATGAAGAGGTACCACTGTACAATGATCTCATCTAAATTCAACTTCTGCCATCTAGTGGAGCGGCATTTAATTGTTCTGTCTGCCACATGCGTTGTAAAAATATTTCCTTTTTTTCACAATGATGCAACTTTTCCATGTCCCCTGTGCAGACCTGAGGCGTTTCAGGACGTACAAAGGCAGCTCAGTGCGAGAACTGCTGAGGGCCATGAGGAATAAGGTCAGCCCGTTGCCTTCTTTCCTGCACTTCCTCCCGATGCTTTTTCTTTGACTTCCTGTGTTTTGATTTATTTGTTTTTTGTTTTGCAGAAGGCTCACTACCACCAGCTGCCACCCGAAGTGCAGCACAGCCTGGGCGAGCTGCCCGACGGCTTCGTGGGCTACTTCACCGTCCGCTTCCCCAAGTTACTGATGCACACGCACAATGCGCTGCAGGGCTATGCCCACGAGAGACTGTTTCACCCCTATTACATGCCCCCTGGTGCCAAGTAGCAGCTACACTCATCTGACTCCTCCTCGTTACTGCTTTTGTAAAGCTCCCACAATTTTTAGATACACCTTAAGATACCTTGGCTTGGTTTATGTATTTATTTTTTTAACGGCCATGAGAGAGGACAAGCGCTCCGTCATATGTCACATCTTGAAAGGAATCGATTACTTTGTGGTTTTAAAAAGAGTCCCATTTGTATATAATAGCACTTGTTGCAGCAACCGGCCGATAATGTATTTTGAGAAAGAAAAAAAGCTCATGTACTCCTGAAGGTAGCAACACTGACTGACAAAACATATGTCTCCATTGATAACCACTGTGTTCCACATGATACCTGTCGTTTTTAACTCTGAAACCGAATGGTGTTTAATCCCCTTTTTTTTTTTTAAATCTCAAGGTTGTTTTTTGATTGAACTCGTTCCTCTTACTGCACACTAACAATTTGCTCTGCTGTAGAACCAATGTTGAGGGATTTCCTTATTTTCTAAATTAAATTTCTACTTTGATTGTTTCCAAGAATGAATGGCATTGATGTCTTTTTTTTCTTTTGAAAAATAAGATCCCATATTTTATTTCATCCAACCTCCCATGTTCTATGAAAATAAGAATTTGGAAGATTTGTCTGTCTATTCATATATTGCACACTGCACACACACATCTCACACACTATTATTCATATGTCAGGGTTGTATTATAATTATTCATATTTGTCAGGGTTGTATTATATATATGTGTGTATATATATATATATATATATATATATATATATATATATATATATATATATATATATATATATATATATATATATATATATATATATATATATATATATAATGTATAAAATATGTGTGTGTGTGTTTGTCTTTTGTACATTTTATTACATTTAAGCTAACAGAAGTGATTTTTTTTTGCTTTGAATGTCAACACACTGCACAGCCTTCTTGGGTCTTTTTTTTTTTTTTTTTTAAGGGACTATTTGCCAACAGCCTACTCTACCAGCACTTTACATGGTTTATTTACTTGTGGAAAAATCTCTTAATGGAAATGTCTCCAGACGTCCTTCAAAACAAATGAAGTCATTTGGTGAGCTATAAACAGACAGTCAATTGTCTTTTTTTTTTTTAATGAACATTTTGGTGTTGGCGTTCACTATCCACCTTACTTAATACAGACCATATTAACCCCCCCCCCCCACCGCCCCGATTATTTTTTTTTACACACTCAGCCGAGTTCATGGAAAAAATGTTCCACTGGGTGTTTGTTTGAAATATAAATCCAGTGTCACCAATTGTTATGCTTTAAAGCAAAGAGGCTTGAAAACCACCCAACTTGCCAGACATTTAAACGACTTCTGGAGGTCCAATTTTGCAACATGTTGCACTACTCGATGTTGACCAACAGAGGGAAATGTCACGCTTGTACAGTAGTAGAAACAGGAGAGAGAGTTCATGGCCAAATCGTCACTTAATGAGCTGTTGAGATTTGATTAAATTGCGTAGGTGGCCCTTTAGCTCGTGAGTGAGTGTGTATGGACTAATTAGAAAGTTCAACAGTGGCTCGAGTCAAAATGCACCACGGGGAGCCATCATCTTAACCAAAGTAAGAAGGTGAGGGGCCTGTACAAACGTCCTAAAAATAATGCACTGGCTTAGCGTCTTATTGATATATTTTAAGTTGATACGAAAAATGTAGCCTACTTGTGCTACTGTTGGTGACTCAGTAAATTGTTGGAGTCATTTTTCATTGAGGACACGCCTCTGAATACTCTTCTATTATCTGTGTAAATATTTATCGTTTGCTTATCAGACCGCAGCTACCGTCAATGGCGTCTATTAGCGTGTTAGCATTAAGCTAAGGAAACTTTCGGAAGGCAAAGCAATTCTTTTTAATGCTTACATTGACCGTAAACGTCAACTGGGTGTGGCGTTTAACATCTTGAAGCCGTTTTTCTGTTGTCATTGTTGACTATCTGTCATGCATGTTGTGAAGTGAGTTCAATGGCACGATAGCTCGACCTCTCACATCTGAAGTTGGCACTCTCAACGCACCACTGTACTTATTAAAAAAAAAAAAAGAAATCAAAGGATTATAATTCCGTTTGTGTTTTATTATTAGTCAATTTAAAACCTTATTTGATTCAAGTGACCTTTTGCTTTAAATGTGTACACACCGCAGCCAGCCTTGTCAACGTCTTCGTTTTCTGATGGGAAAATTTGCGCATATTATGTTGTATTAGTCCGGTGTACACCTGTGCATGTACACCGAAAGCACATAATGTCCTGCCTCAATGAACGCCTTTCCATGTATTTCGCAAGCCACTGGGGATTTTAGTTTACGTTGCTTTATTTCTGCGCTCACCTCCTTTTGCAGAACAGTGCATGAAGTTGCTTTTTGTGCAAGTGTGTGTGCGCGCGTGTGCACTAGAGGAAAGTGGATCCACACTCACTCTTTGAGCAACAGAACAGGAAGTGGACTCCGCAGAGGAAACTTAACCCCCTCCCATACAACCCCCCTCCAGCTCCCCTTTCGGGTACTTTTACTTGTCTTCCGCCCTTTGTAACCCCCATCTCTTCTTCTTTACAGTTTTTCCTTCTTTCCAGCAGACGTGATTCCAGTTTGCCCGTCTTTTTACATTTCTCCTCATTCCTTGTATGGATTCATGTGATTTGGGCTCTTATTTGAGCTGCCGCAAAAACAATGAAAACATTTTTTTTTATATCACTGAACCCCCTTTATATCACTGAAAAGCGGTTGTGCTGCCGCCCACCTTGGGGCAGTAGAAGACAGATGGATGAACTGTTCGTTGAGGCGTCAAATCCTCTCTCCGCCAGTAGCCTATGGCACTCATTTTAGTCATTTTACGCAGTGGATAAAGAACACGTGACAATTTGGCACTGAGCCCAAGTGGGATTGGTGAGCCTTGGCGGAGGTCTCTGCCAAGGAGACCAAATATTTGAGTGGACTTCTTGAGTTAAAATTGTGCAGTCATTCCCTGGGTGCTGATCTTTCTTTGCGAGCACAATGCTGATGGTGGCGCCGCCCTCTTGCTTTGCCACACACACTCACAAACAAATGATGAGTTAAACAGCCTGTGGGTAAACGGCAGTGTATTTCACCCCGAAACACAGAGCCAATAAAGGCACAGAGAAAGAAAAAAACAAAACAAAAGCAGAAGGTCAAAACAAGGGAACGGCACCAAGACTTCAGCGAGCCTCTATTCCGTCCTCTGTCATGTTTTCCATCCTTTTTTTCCATTTTCCTTCACGCCACAGTTTTGTCCTTTGTTGTTGTCTCAGCATGTATCCAGTGCTGTGACGATATCTATTTACAACTTCATTTTTCAAAAACAAAACCAATGGTGTGCCAAGTGGGTTAGTTGTGCATTTACAGTGCTGCTGTTACAGAGTGGTATTTTTTTTTACACACACACACACACACACACACACACACACACACACACACACACACACACA
>CAAKHF010017062.1:0-18719 GCA_901007745.1 Hippocampus kuda
TGGGGTAACAAGGGCCCCTGATCTGCACTCTCATTTTCAGCCTGCCGCCAGGACATCTGGGTCACGTCATTACTTCAATCTTCTGCTTGTTCATTCCCAGCTTTGCTCAGGCTTACAGAGACACACGCGGTATCGCTCCCTCTCTCTCTGTCACACACACACACACGCACACGCACACACGCAAGTAAGGGAAAGAACCTAGTAATAAAGTCGTCAATTGATATTATGACATCAACAAAAGAGTTTCGGCCCGAGAGTGTCGCTGCAGAGCAACAAATCTGACAGATTTTAAACTTAGTGTACTGTGGCAAATCGCGCTGCAAACTGACACAGGAATGCGAAAGAAATGCAAACGACAAAACACACCCGTATACTAAAAAAAAACACATAACACAACTCAAAACAGAACCTCTGTAAGTCAGACATTCAGCAAATGACCACCCCTGTAAACACAGAAATGATGAAGAAAAAAACCAGGAATCATAACTGCAGAAAGAAAAAAAAACAAACAGACGCAAGAAAGAAATAATGGAATCACAGAAACAAAGTGGCAGCAAATAATATACAGGGTCGAGTCATGTAGTTATGCTGCTCTGTTTAGAAATTGTAAAAGATAATGTCCAATTGTTTCAAAAGACATGAAGTGAAACGTACCTGTTTTCTCCAAAAGGTGGTCACTCATCAGCGCTCAGGTCTTTTCAGAGGATCTGCGATGCCCCCTAGTGTACCGTCAAACTTCCGTTTCCTGGTGTAAATTGCATCTTTTTTTCTTGCCGTCGTTTTTCCATTGGTGTGTTTTAGTGCGTTTTTGTATTTTGTTGACCATAAGATACCTCTTTTCCTTACCGGTAAATTGATTCACTGCACCAGAAGGACGATGGAGCAAAGTCGTTGACATGTAAGGTCTATTTGCTTCTGGCCAAAGGTGCACAGGCATTTTTCGAAGGCCACAATAATACCAGGACGCTGAATTGTCATCCTAGTTACGTGAAAGAGCGGACTCGTAAGCGACCTTCAATGGAGATCAAGGTTGAAACGGTTTGCGAGCATTTAAATCTCCATCCGTGTGGGACTAGTAACTTGTGGTTCACCAAAACTGTGCTCCAGGTGAGGCTCGAACTCACAACCTCGGCATTGCTTTGCTGAATACTGTCATATAAGTACCGCGCGCTAACCGATTGCGCCACTGGAGCTGCGGAAAAACATCCCATAGAGACAGCTTAAAAAGAAGGCTATGAATTGGGTCGGGAGTGCATTTCTTATTGACAAAAGTGCATCTCAACTCTATGAGGCTTTCTCGTGGTCAGGAAAAACATGTCTCCGGTTGCAGTCGTGTTGTGTTTAAATGCCCCACCTGAAATAGGAATTACTAGTCTTGTCTGTAAACCACTGTCTTCTTCGGTAAAACATGAATTATATTGTGTTTTCATTCACTCTATCCAAACTAAAACAGGTTCTCTATTGTCCATAGCATTATTTGAAGACAATTTAACCTCCTAAACTTGGTAAAAATGTAAAAGCTAAACGATGCTCGAGTCGCACCCGGCCATCTAAACGCAACCGTTTGTGATGCATTCGATAACACCATATGAAATAGGAAATCCTAGCGTTTCCCGGGTCAAGGCTGATCGTCTTCTGTAAACCGTCAAGTTTGTTGAGTTGCTTTTTATTTTATTCTAAATGAAAGTACTCAAATGGCTAAGATTTTATTTTGATGACATTTACGCGCTGAAAATTGTTTAAGAAATGTACGGAAGACGGATGTGGGACACGGCTATTTAAATGAACAGTGACGGTGCGTTCAATAAATTAATTAAAGTAGGAATTTTGTAACACACTACCCTTCTTTTTAGTTACCGGGACCCCTAAATACAAAGTGACCATGTTTATTATGAAATGTATTATTATTATTATTATTATGATACTGGTTGCAGTGATAATTTAACACATTTTAAATGCAGAGTTTTTGTAAATGTAAGATATCGACTACCGTTACAAACCTTAAAAAATTAGCCAATTCAACGCATCAGTTGTGGTGCATTCATGTAGTTCATACAAAGTAGGAAATCCTGTAGTTTCATGTGTAAAACCTTATCTTGAGTAAAACCAGAAACGTGTTCAATTTCTTTTTACCCGAATCCCGAAAGGCGATGTCTCTGTTGTTTAAACGGCATTTTTAATTGGGCATGAAAAAATAGCGGTTATTTGGGGAGACACATTCATGGACCCCACACAAAATAGGAACTGGTAGTCTCTTGGGTGTTGTAGTTGCTGTCACGTTTCTGGTGGTGGCGGAAGGCCTATGGCACATTTTCTTCAGCAATCACATGTGGTGACAGATGACGCTTATTTCAGGCTTTTCTCAAGCTGCCTAACCCCCCGATTGTTCTCTTCCTTTCCATCTGTTGCTCACTTTCACCTCGACAGGAAAACGACAGTACTGTACATCCGAAACACGGCTCAAGGGCTAAAAATAGACCAGGAGAAGATGAGGGCGTTTGCTTTATTATGACCATCATCAGCATATTCAGAATTCAACACGTGACATACGTATGAGAAAACACAAACATTCTCAATGAAGAAATCACAGGACCATCGTGGTCACCTGAAAGTCATGCCTGATTTTTTTTCTTTTTTTTTTTGTAAACAAAATCCTAAATAATAAAAGTTGTTGGCCAAGTCCCGCATTTCAGAGACGACTTGCTAAGCTGTTAAAGCTCTAGGGGGGAGCTAAAACATGATTGGCCTTTAAAATATCATTCAGGAATCCTACGATGACAACACGAATTATTTGAATATTTATTGAAAATTATGAACGGAATGGACAAAAGTGACCAAAGAAAGGTGTGCCAAGCTTGTGGGATTCATGTTTATTGATGCGCGCGCATCTCCCAAATGTTGTGGTTGAAAAAAAAAATAACCAGCAAAAATTATGTGGATTTGTCTTTTAAAAGTGCCTTTAATGTAACTTGCCTTGTCTATATTGGCTAACGCTAATGATGCCACTGCTCATTTTATATTACATATTTAAATACGTGCCTGAGGATGAGACTTTATTTGATTTTAAAGGGAAATTTAATCCTTTTTTTCCCCCGAATGGATTCTAGTGGGGTTGATTTAAAAGAAAGAAAAAAAAACAGTCATCCCAGTTAAAGCCATTTTAAGCTTTACTCCTCCCCTGAAACGAAAAACTTTATACAAACCAACATCACTAGTCACAATCAACACACAACGTTCATATGCCCATTCCTAAAAAACAATTTGGCATTTTGGACCGTTGTTCCCATGACAACACACATAAACACAAGCTCGCACACTTTGATGTCCTAAAATGCGTATGTGGTAACATGTTTTTTCCAATCAAGGTATACCTAATATATTGGCAAGTCGGGTTTTAAAGAGGAGACAAAAGGGGACAGGCGTTTGTGTGTGTGTGTGTGTGTGTGTTGGGGGGAGGGCTCACGGTTGCCGAGGACTAAACGGGTCTGATGTTACGAGAGAAAAAGAAGGGAGAGAATGCGGCGGTTCAGTCGTGGATGACGATGGGGCCTCGCATCCTCAAGCTGGGGTGCGGGTGCGGGGGCCCCAGGACCAGGCCCTGCGGCGCAGGCGCCTGCGAGGCCCTCCGCAGGGTGATCTGCTCGCAAGGCTGCCGACACGCATGCCGGAGCTGCGATCGTGACAGCAGCCGTCTCGCCCTCCTACAGGGGGCGCAGCACGCACACGCGTTAATCAACACGGACTGGTAATGACATTAAGGTCACTTTTGAAATGTTTTTCTAGCCGCGGCGCTACTCAGGGTGTTTTGCATCAGTAGGCTCTGACCGATTCATCGGCTGATTTGAAATCGGATGATTTAAAAAAAATTTTTTAATGATTTTAGCCATTCTTTTAAAACATATGAATATATTACAACATGAGACAAAGATAACGACATTCAAATAACCCTCCCCAAAAAAGGCCATTTTTGAAAATGTTGCTCCCTGCTGTAAAGTCAAACAAATGCAAAGTAGGGCAAAGTATTCTAAAACAGAAGCAGCCAAATATAGACTTCAGCCTAAAAAAAAAAGGTATCGTCGGGCCCGATTATTAAGTAACCCAATACAGTTCTGCTTGCTTTTCCAAATATGGTTCACCACTTGGGGTTAGCAACTCAAATCACCAATCACAGTTCCACTTCGGTGACCAATAACAGCTCCGCATAAGTGACCACTTCACTCACAAAAAAATGTCTCCATATCAGTAACCACTTACGTGAGCAAAAATGCTTCGACTTAAGTGACTAAATTTGTCAATAATGTGGCCACTTAGGTGACCACTTAAGTGGAACTAGATTTGGTATTTGAAGAGCAGCCATAAGTCACCACATACGTTACAATAAGGTTAGCAACTACGGTTCCACTTGCGCTACGTCAATGACCAAGTAAACCTAAAGAGTCACACTTGGGTTCAGAAGAGCATTAATTCTGCCTCTTTTTTTTTTTTTAAATCCACCTCTTTGTCCCCCTCACCCGTGCTCTCTCTCTTTCACTCTCACTCCCATCTCTCTCGGCTGTGCCTCACGGTGTTGCTCACCACACTGAGAGAGAATGAGAGAGAGGGAGAAAGAGATGGGAGGAGAAAACCAAGACGGCGGTGTCGTTAGCGAGAGGTGGCCTTTTCTCCCATCACAACCATTAACATGTAGTACTTCCTCATAAGCAGCATTATATACCTGTGTGTGTGTACTGTATTATCCCTGCACACACGTAAATACACACACGCACGAACAAAGTGCTCTGAATCTACACGAGCCCAGCAAGAGCCGCTAATGTGCTAATAACATTTCCACTCAGGACCCTGCTATGCGTGGCTCCTCGCCGGCCTATCCGCGCCAGTTAGTGGCGCTAATTTTAGCGGCAGCGGTGGCACTCTGAGAGGCAGCTGTGAGGGCCTGGTACTGTGACTCAATTAGACACCATTTAAATTGAAGAACATCTTCACCCTGCACATAGTTGTAGTGAAGGGGAGCCTACTTGCATACAACAGGAACATCACTTGCAGAAAGCGTGTTGTGTTGGCGACGGAACCATTTTCAGTAACCCGAGAGGATCCATGTTTGACAGCTTATAAGTGGAACCATATTTGCGAACACAATCGGAACCCTATATGGTAACCTAAGAGGGCGCATGTTTGGTAAGAATCCAATTTGGTCACAAAACGGAACCACTTTTGGTCAGCCACAAGGAAACCTGGGTAGCAACCTAAGCGGAACCACATTAAACTAAATGAATGCATTATTTGTTGAAATGTAAATTAAATCAATTCGGTAACCTAAAAGGAACCATACTTGGACACTTTTGACATGCTCAGTTGAAACGTGTTTAGCAGGTTAACAGAAACCATATTGGGGAGCTAAGCGGAACCTTTTGGTCATGTAAGCAGTACCTTAATTGGTAGCCCAAAGTGAACCACATTTGGCAACCCAAGCGGCGCCATATTTACCAACTGAACCATAAATTGGTACCTAAACGGAACCACATTTGGCACCGCGCCGGAAAACGCATTTGGTAATTTACCCCAAGAACCTTAAAAAGATGCTTTTTGGTACATGGGGATTTAAATGCCTAGCTCAAAGGCATCTCAATCATCATGATCCAAGGGAATCGAACCTACGGGCTTCCAGTCGCAGGACACCCAGACTCACAGCACGAGCAACCGGAAACATTAAGTTTGGATGAAGACATTGAGGTATTTCTCGTTTCAATGCTCTGTAATTGCTTGCCTTCGTCATGTCTTCTTCCCTTGAGCAGGAGGCCATCACTGCTTCTGCTTTTTATTAGACCATTTTTTTTACCTACACCCCCCTCAGCAAGGGTCTTGTCATTTCAATCCAGTTCAATTCAAATGAGGTTTCGCGTGAATGTCTGGCATGGGATTTTAATGCGGCAGCTTTTATGCGAGACCAACGTGAGAGGGCGTAGGGCATGGACGGCGCAAGGGATGGGGTGGGGGGGGGTCAACTTTAGCTTACCTGGTCTCCCGAGTGACAAGGAAGAAGCTGTCGTCCGGTGCGTCGATCCAGTTGGGGCGCCGCTTTCGGATCATAACGCCTCCGCGAGTGCTTCCGCCACTGCTGCTGCGCCCATTGTGCTGTCGAAAACAAGTAACAAGTATTACGGTGTCGGATTAGGAACCATATTGGGCAGCCTAAGCCACACCAGTAACTTGAGCACAACCACATTTACAGTCCAGAGGAGTCACTCAACTGTATTTGGTAACCTTTGTGGCAACATTACCCAACCGGAAGCATATCTGGTCATATCAGCAGAACCATATTGGGTAACCTAAGCAAAATCGTATTTGGTAACAAATTCGGTGACTTCCGTCACCGCTGTGTATGCTTGTTCACTCACCAGTAAGGCGCCACCTGTGGTTCCGGGGTTCTCTGCAACACAAAAAATGACAGTGACAGACTTGGATGACGCACTTGTGTCATTTTCACACGGATCTAAACTCCCTACCAGAGCGCCTGTCCTGCTCGGCTCCTCTGCTGTGGTGGTGAAAACTGCGCTTTCCCAGCATGCCGTGGGGTCCGTGCGGCAGCGAGGACAGCAGTCGGCGCGGCGGAGGCGTCTGCAGGCCGGCCGTACGGTGTGAACGCGGCGCCTGGGATGCCGGACGGGACTCTGCAACCACCGGCAGACTGGTGTCAACTGTTTGTCGCCATGGCAATGGGGCAAAAAATACATCAGGGCAGCCTGGACTTACCTAGAAACTGCACCACGCTTGTCAGTGTGCTGCGCTGCGCCGCTCGAATTTTGGGGAGCCGGGTCCCGTGGCCTTCAGACACCCTTGAGACATCTACACACACACACACACCAAATACATATCAGTAGAAGCTTCAAAGTCAAAACAAAATGGATGATGATGTCACTTACACTCGACACAGACATGAGGGCGGTGATGGCGCAACGATCCATGCGGCGGAGTGGGTGAGGGGGGTTTGTGTCTTCAGTCGATGGACAAGTAACACACACGTGACACACGAAAGCACACAAGGACTCGTCGGAGATGCTTTCAATGCGGAACTTTATTTGGACGTCCGTGACACCGAGGACGACGACGAGGTAGATGGGGATGGATGGGTGACGAGAGTCCATTGATTGATTGACGGCAATGGCGTTATGATGTCATGGCCCGAGTGGGACGGAGGGAACGTTCTGCTCCAGTGGCAAGAATAGCTTTGCTCTATAAAAAAGGAAACATCTGATGGTGTGCAGTTCTTCCTCGTGACTCTGTAATGACTGAAACTCAAGAGTGATGAGGACAGGCAGTCTTTATTGGAAATGAGAGGGGTGGGGGTGGGGGGGGCAGGAACGGGAGAATACAAAAAACAACCCCAAAAATGAGCACAACAATAAAAACAGGAAGAGACAGACGGAGGGGTGCTGATGGGGTGAGAATGTGCGTGTGTGTCCACGTTAGGAGGAATTGAAGGCGCTCTTACACTCTGCCTTTATGGCGCCGCAGTTAATGGGGACAAAGGGGCGACGAGCAGCGCGGCGCAGCCTGATGACGTCGCGGCACATGTGGCGCGCCAGCTTGGTGAGGCGGGTGGCCTGCAGCAGGAAGGCCTGCTTGGTCTTCATGGACGACTTGGGGCTGCCGCTGTTGCGCATGGGAATGTGGTTGGACTGGCGCGGGGCGTGACTCCGCGACCGCGGCTCCTGGGCACGAGGGGAAAGCAGCAATGGCAAAACCTTTTAGACAAGATAATAACATTGCTATGGGCATAAAAGGAAAGCTAATATTAGGCAACCCAAGCATAACCGTATGTCGCAACCTAAACAAAACTATATTTGGTCACCCAAATTATATTCGCTAACCTAAGTGGAACCAGATTTAAAGTAGACCCATATCCACTCAGCCAGTAATCTATGCAGAACGATGTTCCATTCCTAAACCGAAACATATTTGGTAACCTAAACAAAACTGTTAGCTCAGGGGACCCACAAGTTATTTAAATAGAGATACCGCTCCACCTTGTGATCGGACCGGTGATGGATTATTCCTTTTGTGTTTGTTTTTAACTCACTGATGGGTGATCTGCACGAAAAATTCCGGGTCGCGTATTGCCTAATTAGGTGAACCTAAGAGGAAACAGGACCCGTAACCTAAAAGGAAATGGTAACGTTACGGTCATGAAACCATGGAACAAAACCAACTAGGAACCACATTTGGGGAACCTAAGCGGAATCGTATTTGGCAACCAAAGCTGCAGAAGCCCATTGCAAGTCACGTTTTCTCTGGATAAATAATCCTTCCACCTCAATGGACTTGCCGTGGTGTTCCAAGTGCTTTCCCCTCGCACACCCTTTAAAAAATGCGCTGTGCTGAATGTATGACCATTGAACATGTGAGATGTTTGCAGCACACTGAATAATTCATGTTGACGCCTGCCACAATAAATCACATTGTGTCGCTTCAACATCCACAAACATGTCGTCGAGAGCACACGCTGACAAAAGTGACGAGCCGCGGCGGCCGCTGGGACTCACGTTGGCAGCCGGACTCGGGGACGTCCTCTCCTCGGGCGCCTCGGCTCGGCTGGGCATCTTCAGGCCGCCGTACTTCTTCCAGTACAGCCAGCAGGACACGCACAGGCGGCACTGCATGTTGGGGGGCCCCCATGAGTACCACTGGGCAGACTGCATGGCTGCGGGAACACGCGGCAGCGCGTTAGGGCGCGATTAGCGAAGCCTCAAGACGTTTATTGATCCCCGGCAACGTCCCCGAAGGACGCCATCTACTCGCGAGCGCCTGATTGGTCTCGCTGAACGACGACCGCAAGCTGAAGGATCGCCACTGTACTAAGGACAAAATCGATACGCGAGTAGATTTTCAGTCTCGCTTCATTTTCTGGTGCACTTGGTGTGGACAAATGGGATGCAAGCCTGCTAATTAAATAATTCTACTGAGGGATTGGACTAGAACTCCCATCTAATGAGGAC
The DNA here is from genome assembly GCA_901007745.1 of Hippocampus kuda. NCBI lineage: Eukaryota > Metazoa > Chordata > Actinopteri > Syngnathiformes > Syngnathidae > Hippocampus > Hippocampus kuda. The sequence goes on from CAAKHF010017062.1 coordinate 8,994, forward strand.
ATCTGGACAAGTGCATGCTCCCAAATTTGTGAGAACGGTTTTGTCTGTCTATGTAATGATTGTCATGTCATCTGACTAATGAATATGAAGTGTTGCAACTCGCCGATGACTTGTCGCACATTATGATTGGCACTGTCCTAAGACTTGAGTTCACAAAGCGTCTTTCAGATCTTCATTCAGGGTGGTGTCGTTTGGCTTCCGTTGAACACAAACTTACTGTAGCAGCTCTCGCAGGCTCGACCCCCGCCAGCTGCGTGGAAGGTTCCGGGCCCTGCGCCGTTCACGGTTGCCATCTTGCCGTTGGTCAGCGAGATCTGGTTGGGGTTGGGCTTATTACTGTCAGAAAAAGAGCAGGGGGTGGGGGCGAGCAGGGGGGATTTAGACTTGGGCCGTGCATTCAATCAAAAGCATTCAATTATGCATGAATATTTCCATCTGGCGGCGACAATGGGGAACACTTAATGATCCCGTCGTCGTTGCGAGGAAGGGGGGGGACTTACTATGTGGGAATATAAACTTGCTTCAGCTTGCTCTCGGCCTCGGCCGCCTTCAGCCTCTTCTGCAATCGCGCACACAAATGTACATCGGATGGTGAGTAAACGCGCTAACAATGATAAAGCGACAGCGCGTGCGGTCACAATTAATATTTTGGGATATCAGAGGTTGATGTATGTTTTTCATTACAGCAGAACCAAAGGGGAAAAAAAAAAAAAAACAAATTATTATTTGGCTCGTTTGCAAGTTAAGCCCACCGCGAAGCTTGACGGTATTTGCTAACTTAAGCGAAACCATATTTCAAGTTAAACAGTTAGCAAACCAGAACCATAGTTCGTAACATACAAAGGACAGTATTAATAAGTTGAACCCAAACCAAACGCCATTAGGGAACTGACGTAAAACCATATTTGACTTAAATGCAATCCTTTTAGGGAACCTAAGAGGACCATATTTGGTAACGTGCGCAGAACCGTACAATCCAAGCAGATACAGTAAGCTAAACAGTCCCACATTCGGTAACCTAACCAGAACCATATTTGGGTGATCCAAAAGGAACCATTTTCGGTAGCCTCTGCGGAATCATACATGGTCACCTAAGCGGAAATAGTTGTCGAAACATGCCCATTTTGGGGCATCGTAAGAAGAACCCTATTCGGTCAACAAAAAGCCTCTTTGGTAAGCTAAGGTGAAAGATTCACCTAAGCAAAATCAGAGCTGGAAATCGAAGTGGAAGCATGTTTGGTAACCTGTCATGTATGATCATCAAAAAATAATAATAAATAACAAAAAAAAAACCACGTGACCACGTCTCACCTGTTGTACGTATCTGTCTGTGGTCTTCCACATGTAGTAGTACTCTATGATGCTGGTCAGAGATTTCCAGGGAAGCTTGAGATGAGACAAAAGGAAGAAGTGGGGGAGAGAGCGGGAGACCAGACAGGGAGCAAATTAACAATATTAATTTCTCATCTTCTTGCCATCTGGGCGTCCCTTCATGTATATTCATTCAGCGGCGTCGTGACCACGGAGGGCTGAGAGGGCTTTTGGAGCAGCAAATCAGGGGGACAAAAAAAAAAAAAAAAAAAAACCTAACAAACCATGTCGGACACGTATTCATGAACACCTGGTGCCGACACACCACAGCGTAAACACGAAAAATGGTGTCGATGGTGTACAGGCACGACAACTGAATCAAGCAGCCACCGTGTTGAAGGCTTCAATGTTTGATGAAAAACTGCCTGCGCGCATCCTCCTCGCTCCCTGAGCCAGAGCTTTGCAGTAATGAGTCGCCACAGCAGAAGATTTGCAGCTCAGCGCGCAGCACCACTTACGAAATCTTGTCGGATGTCGTTGAAGTCCTTGCCGTATTTCTCCAGCGCCTCCTCGAACATGGCCGCTTCCGAGGCGCTCCACTCCTCCATCTCGTCCCGGCAGAGCACGGGGCCACCCGCGGGCACCAGCACGCTCAACGCGCTCGACAGGTCGTAGTTGTGCGCGTGCAGCGTGTCCATGGCGTGGAACTGCGCGGAAAGTAACGGCAACCTTTTAGAAACGGTGAGTTCGTGTTCGATGCCTTCGGTCTATCTTTGCTAATCAAAGTGTAATCATATTTGTTCGGTCGCGCAACCACATTTGGTTACTAAATTGAGACCATTTGGTAACCTACCAAACCGCTAACCTAAACCCGAAGCAGAACCACATTTTGTAACTATCGTGTAACCACGTTCACTAACCCAAGTGGAGGACATAACCTAAACGGGAGCATAGCACGCAGCCCTGGTGGGGGCGGGGGGGGGGGCATCCTGCGGGACTCACCAGCGTGATGTCACGTGACGCCGCCGCCGCGCTCATATGTAAGCTCGGCTGTCGAACTGAACTGCTGCAGTCGAGCGCCCGGGCAAAGGTGCCAACCGCCCTGCAAGCAGCACAGACAAAACCATTTGATATTACGGTACAAATGCACAGAAATGCAATTTTCGTTTGGAAATACGGTTGCGCCGAGGTCACGTCTTACCGCGCCACCACAAGAAACTGGTCGATCTGTTTGTTGGTGAGCGGACACTCCGGATCCCAGAGTTTCTCCTCCAGTTTGGCCTGGTCTCTGTCGTCAGCCTGACCCGCTGAACGAACACACAGAACACATTTTCTTATTTCAAACCACGACTGAATATCGTTTGCCGCTTTTCCTTTCAAGACGAGCCAAACATTTGCCCGGAAGTGGAATAAAACAAACACTGCGCTGACCCTCCGGGAGCATTTCTGGCACGTCGGCCTGGAATCGTGGCCCCACTCGGATCTCGCCTTTGTCAGCCAGCAGGGTCTTCTGCGTGGGGTCGTACACGAGCGAGTAGAAGAAAGTATCCTGGAGGGAGGTGGACGACCCGTAAAGACACGCATTTAGCATTCCACTAACATCCCGATCGGAACAAGAAGGTTCTACTACAGAATTCCAAAGTCGGCACACCTCCTTGTCGAGGTACGAAAGAACCGCTTCAGTTTCATTCAACAAGGCCACGCTGCACTTGCCCCTAAAGGGAGACACACGAGGCGGGAGCATCAGAAACAAGTGACCCTCGATGGTTCAAGTCCGCTACGTTCGCGGCCGGGGGTGCGTTGAGGCTTCGTGACACGCCGCACACGCGCATACCTGATGTGCGTGGCGGGTAAGCTCTCGTACTGCCGCGAGAGGAAGAGTTCTCTGTGTCGAAGCTGGTGCTTCTGTTTGTCTGTGAGCTCCGTCTCGGCGGGGCTCTCCTTCTCCTCCTCAAGCTCTTCTGCGCCGGAACAAACACAAGAGGGTGAATGGAGACACACAACACAACAAACTTTCGAGGAAACACGATGGGACTCATTTTCCAAATAACAGCTTTGCAATTTTCTCCGAGAAAAAGCTGCTGTTGCCGGGGCGACTCTCAATCATCTACTCGAGTTGCCGATGATCTTGGTGGACCCTGTCGCTAGAAAGGCTCTCGTCAAAACAATACATTTCGTGTTGACTGTAGAAGCAGGTGTTTTCCCATCTTCTGAAGAAACAGTGTCTCAAAAACAGGCATTTTGCCACCATTTTTCACGTAACGCTTCTGTATAAATGGCACCCAGACTGAATGGTGGGCGATGAAGCTAACCTGGCAATTTTCCACCTTCGGTGGTCGTGTCTGAAATTCATTTTAAACGGACAGAAAAATGTGGCAATATTCCGTTTATGTTCCTGTGTTGCAGAAAACAGCCCCGATACTAAATGGGGGAAGACAAAGTCGACCAGGCGGTTTCCCCGTCTTTGGTGGCGGTATCCAAAGTCTGTTTTAAACTCATTGGCATTTTTTTTTTGCCTGCTTTTCCTTGTCCCTTTCCAGCATAAACGTATAAAGCGGACTAGAATTTTTTTTTCTCTGCCAATCGTGGAAGTATCAAAAGCTCCTTTTATCCTGCCTCTAGAGCGACGTCATTTTTTTATGCCAAGGTTTTTTTTCTTCCACCCATCGGGCAGGAAGATGCCCATAAAGTCAACCGACAAGTTTCTGCCTTTGGTCATAGTATCAAAAGTCCCATTTATACTGCCTGTAAAGCCAGCATTATTCAGCCGTTTTTCATGTTGTTAGTTTAGATAAAAGGCACCGACACGCAAGGGCTGACCAGCCATTATGAAAATGACTGTAAAAGCTGACATTTCTCAACTTGTATAAAAATGCCGCAGACAGAAAATGAAGAAACCCATAGTCATCTTTTGAGGTATGGTCCAAACAACAACTGATGCTGTCACTTTTGTGTAAGGAAATGCCACAATGTCGGGACAGGGCTGTGAAGTTGAACACTTCTCCCACCCTGTTGTGTTTTGTCCAAAACGTAATTTCTGTATCAAGCCAGATGTTGGGATTCTTCAAACTATGCGATGTCACGTCGCTGAGTGGAGGTTGAAGGCAGTGGCGGTAATAACCCATCGGTGGTTACTGGCTAAAAGCTAAAGGCACCATGTCGCAGTATTTCAGACTCCTTCTTTCATCAGAGACCTTTATGGAATAATGACGCTTTGCCCAGTTGTCAAAAACCCTGGAGCGAAGTGAGTGGCTTCACTGGGAGAAGCAGCAGGGTGGCATCTGGTGGTTTTAAAAAATCCATTAGCAACGTAGCCCGCGACGGCACAAAATGGGGAAAAAAGCCCTTTTGTGTGCGTCGCGTCACGCCCTCTTTGTGTGTGTACAAAATGTTGCTTTCGCTGACTTGCCTCATGGACTGTCAATTCATGAAATTAAAAAAAAAAAGGGAGAGATACTTGTTTTGAATGGGTGAGAGCCGCCATTGTGACAGGGTTAATGGATGTCATGTAGTTGCTCCCTTTTGTATGAATCATTCGAGATGGGAGAGAGTCATGTTTAGTCACAACCTTGCTCATGTGCAGCTGTCGTCAAAACAGAAATATGGGAGGAGACATGATGCTTTTTAAAAGCAGCAACAAAATGACAGCGCTTCCAAAAGACTCATTTTTGGCTTACTGTAGTTTTGTGCAGAAATGTCATTTTTTCTCTTCCTTGCGGTGCATCTTAACAACTGAAAATTTGTTGAACGTGCAGCACTGAGAGGTTGTATTTGCCAAAATCAACGCAAAACACCCTCACAATTCAAGTTACATTTTCACAACTGAGGCTTTGTACTGAGCAGAACTGCACACTGCATCATACCGAGAACCGATTCGAATTCCAAGTTGGCACTCGAAAGCCAGCAATTTGTTTCATCACCAGATTGCACATCTAATTTAGTGGCTAATCAGGTCGTCAAAAAGTTCACCGCTAATTCGAGTGAGGGAGGCGGGGAGGCGTGTCACTGTGGTTCCACTTACTTGCATGTTTGTCTGCCAGCTGAATGAGGCTGTGCGAGATGTCCCGCCTCCTGTAGAAGCACACCACCTTGGCCTCCACGTTCCCGCTGGCCGTCTGAAGAGGAGACACACAAGGGACAGGGTGAAGGGGGGGAAGAAGTGAGGAACTACCCCCCCCCTCCCTTAAACCCCTCAATGCAGCCATCATATGACAAGCTTCTTAATTTCCCCGGAGAACCGCTCGCCTTTGTGTCCACGTCAGAGCGGCGATGACAAGCGGACCGGGAGCGCTAACAGTGGCCATTTCACTACGACTGACTGACTGATTGATTGTCTGGCTGTGATGAGGCCAACGGCATGAAAGCAAAGTGCTCTATTCACAAAACAAAATGGATGACGGCTTATGAAAGTTTCTATAAACTGTCGCCGCGTAACTGACGTGTGCCATAAAACTTTTTGGGCGCCTATCAGTTTGCACAGACGCCCGAATTGCAAGGTAATATCTACATCAATGTCAACACTGGGCAAAAGTAAACAATAATACATTCATCATTGAAATATGAAACGTTACATAGCCTTCAGTTGGCCTGTGCTGATCCCCGCAACGCAACCTTACATTGATGTCGATGACGGCAGTTATTTTTCTGAGTGAGTGACATTTTTATTTGAAAATTATGCTGTCTTCAAGGGGAGGGGAAAAAAAAGTTGGTAAAAATAAAAACATTTCATCAAAATTACAGGACGTAATGAACGGCATGATCAAGCGCCGGCACACAGTATTGACAATTACTTTTGTGTTATCGGTGAATCTACAAGGTTGTTGTCATGCAAAAAAAAAAAGACCACTGAAAAACTGACAGCATCAGAAACCAAATTCGTGGTTCAAAGGCAACACTGCTCAAGTTGTCCGCTTCCAACTAAAATCACATCACACTCATCATCACATCCATCAAAGTCTGTTTTTTTTTCCCCCAGCCTCAACAACACTCAGTATTTGATGCACGGATGCCACAGCATAGCTTGCAAAATGCAAATGCAGGGTGTCGATGAGAAGGAATCCTAAACATTCCCCCTCGGGCATAGATGGACACAAATGATGGGAAAAAAAATGGGTGTGAAACACCCAAATACCTTGTTGAGCTCCTCTATTCGTCGGATCAGGTAAGGGTTACTGGAGGAGTTCTCGAAAAAGACGTAATCTGCAATGGGAGGACAACCCAAAAACTGCATGAGATGTGGAGGACAATGTGTTTGTGTGTAAACCATTCTGGAATCCACCTGTGCTTTGGCCCTAATCCATACAAAAGACAGACTCATAATGTCACCCGCAAAAGTTGACATCAAAGGGTTTCATGAGTCCTAGTGCTATTCATTTTTTGGAATACCTCTCTCACTCTCATTACTAGTGCACCACTGCAGTGTTTGCCAACCGTGTGTGAGGACCTCAACAAAATGCTTCATTTGTTACACTGCTGTAGTATTAAGCAGATGTCAACTAGTGCACTCTAACTAGTGTCTCACTTAATTCAATCCAAATCTTAATTTGAACACAAAATGTAAAACTCATTTAACCTGATGTCTCTGGTTCAAGGGTGATGTGACCAAGTAGTCTTCCCCTGTCACTTGTAATTTGTAGTTGTCCTTCAAGTATGCAGAAATGTCATACTTAAATCGTGAGACATTCTTTCTAGTAGTGGGCATGACTGTCTTCCGAGTGAAGGCAATTAGAGCACTAGTTTGTTGGCTATGGAATAACTGCTGAAATGGCAACGTTTGTGCGTGAGGAAAGGTGTTCATCAAGGCCTTGACGCCATGAAGCGAGACAATCGCTTGATGATGAATTCCGGTGGGCATGCTAACGATTAGCCGAGGAGGCTACGGCAATTTGGCCGAATTGATCGTACCGGCGGTGGGAAGTCGGGCGCGGGTGAGGGTGGCCACACGGCCAGACGGTGGAGCGGACCACGACGCCGGTGTCCCACGTTGCTAACTCTGGAACCGTGCCCCTCCAAAACGGAGCGGCGTCGTTTGAGGCGCTAACGTTAGCTAAATAAGGACGGCACTAAATGGCTGCGTGCCAATGGAGGCAAATACAAAGGCAGCCTCTCACACACGTACTGCTCATTGCTCCGAAATCACAATAAGCGCCTATTTAAGGGGTTATGGAGTAAACGCAATCGCGTTGACACGTTTCAAATAACCAAACGACCAACATACAGTGTGCCCCCCCCCAAAAAAAAATGTTTACATTTTATGCTAAGCTAGCTGGCGGCTAGCAGTGGCCAACGCGAGGCCTGACCCATTTTGGAGCCCAAATATTTAGAATTCTCTTCCATCCTGCATCACGTCTAGTCCGGGGTGGGCAAAAGCTCACAATCAGCCGTCGGACGCGAGCGTAGCCGGTTATCGGCGCACGGGGGGGGGGGGCTTCGGTCGACCCCCAAAAACCCAAATAAAAATTAAAAATTAAGCACGGACAATAACACACGTCTACACTTTTGATACAAGAAACGATCCACATTGACGTACATACCTCCGACCCGGTACATGTTGGCCGCCATTTCTGCCCTCACGGAGTGTGAGCGTGAAACATTCACTAAGAAAACATAAGAATAAATTAATAAAAACTATATATTTAGAAAAAAAGAGAGTCCGGATGTGTGCACCCGATCGGGGAGGAGATTAGTTTGCGTGTGTTTTTTTGTTTTGTTTTGTTTTGTCAATGGACCCCCCCACCTGGTGTTCACACAGTAGCCCTCACAATACAGTCCCAACCCGAAAAAAAAAATACACTGATGACGTCGTAGTCGGCGCGCACGCGCACTCACACGTACGCGCACAAGCACAGCACATAACAGTAGAAATTGATAGATAGAAATAGAAATTATTTGAGATGAAACCCAGAAGTGCGTAGTTTTTTCATAAAAACAAAAAACAGAACTTTTGTCAGAAGTAAAAGTGTCCTTGCAGACTTTTGGTGCCCATAAGTATCGAATGAAATGTTCTTATATTAAAGGTACTAAAATGTTGGAAGTAAAAGTATCAATTTAATGTGCCACTTATGCGATAAGTGGTACATAAAATGGATGGATCGATAAAATCCAATTGGGATGGCTATTCTCGTGTTTGTGCTCTCCACAGTTCAGGCATTTTATCGATTTACAATTTATTGTGATTTTAATTTCCAGTAATGAGTCACAAAGAAGGTTGAGGCAAATGGAGAAAAATAAAGTATCCCTTTTATTCATGAAATTTAAAGGAGGAAATGTTGCCAGAAATATAAATAACAATATAAAGTGAAATTGTACTTCAGTACAGTAATTGAAGGAATGAAGTAAAAAATATTTAGTTCCTATACTTGAGTAGGTGTTTAAGATGTACTTTATTCGAGCAATTATTTTTATAATGGTTTTTGCCACTGCATTTGTGGAGGTGGCTCAAGTACTCATACCGCACTGAAAAAAAAGAACTAAGACTATAAAAGCACAAGTGCTGATTTAACTCTGGCACCGAAATGTAGTAAAAAAAAGTACCGGTACTCGGGTCTTTTGAGTACAAAACTCAAATGACATGTCCTCCATGGCACACAGCTTTTAAGTCACTGACTCTGTCAAGGAGATGTCACATAGAATTGGGCTGAGAACGCCTATGAAGAAACCGTCTCTCTATGAAACTTTGAAAAGAAGAGGTTCAGGACGAGATGGACACATTTGCACAACAAACACGTACAGGAAGTCCTGAACATCGAGACCAAGCCAAATCAAAGCTCCAGAAACAAGAAACAGAGGTGAAATCTCAAATCTTCAATTTGGTCTCTTGGCAAATTAATTTTTGATAAAAATGTGTTGATAAAAAGACAGTTTTATGCTTTGTTGTAAGTTGTCCTAATTTTGAAACTGCAAGTTTGGTCGACACCGCAAGTAAAGAACCTGATTTATTCCAATGAACTTTAAGGTCAAAGAGAATGTCAGATTTGAACGTTCAAGGAATGCAATCGTCACAGACGAGGAGACCCAGTGTATGTGCACATCTGTATAATACAGCCTCCGGGCACACATCAGAAGGAGCAGCAGAATGTCCATTGGAGTGATGCAAAAAAAAAAAAAGAAAAACCCCACACATTACAAAGCTGTACAAAACTGAGCTGTAATGGATTCATGGCATTTTGCTCTATTATTGTTATGAGCGCAGTCAGAGACATAATTAAGATCGTATGTCAAGGCAACACAACGCACACATCCGCTATGATCTGTGCGAGACTTTTTCAGTGAAGGGATTGGCTGTCTCCGGCCCTGGGTGGAAAGAGATGGGGAGAGAGAGAGAGAGAGAGAGAGAGAGAGAGAGAGAGAGAGAGTCCTTTCTGGGGCTACGGGAGAGGAGGGCAGAACAGCAGGGAGCCACAACGCCGATCGACC
>CAAKHF010017062.1:18739-49599 GCA_901007745.1 Hippocampus kuda
AGATCGTATGTCAAGGCAACACAACGCACACATCCGCTATGATCTGTGCGAGACTTTTTCAGTGAAGGGATTGGCTGTCTCCGGGTGGAAAGAGATGGGGAGAGAGAGAGAGAGAGAGAGAGAGAGAGAGAGAGAGAGAGAGAGAGAGAGAGAGAGAGAGAGAGAGAGAGTCCTTTCTGGGGCTACGGGAGAGGAGGGCAGAACAGCAGGGAGCCACAACGCCGATCGACCGACCGACTTGACTTCAACTGCACTCGGATCCCAACCACGCCCCGCGAGGGCAGGACAGGGCAGCATCCACACGGGGAGGTGTAGCCCGGCCGGCAGGTGTCCCAGCTTCCGCAATGGAAGCAGCAAAGAGCCGCTGAAGGAGAGGAGAGAGCCATGAAGTTCGGGAAGAGCATCTGCGTGCTGAACGTCGGGGGCACCCGCTACGCCTTCACCCGCGACGTGATCCGGGATTTCCCCCTGAGGCGCGTCAGCCGCCTCCACGCGTGCGCCACCGAGAAGGAGGTGCTGGAGCTGTGCGACGACTACGACCGCGAGCGCAACGAGTTTTTCTTCGACCGCCACGCGCAGGCTTTCGTCTTCATCATGCTCTACGTGCGCTCCGGGAAATTGCGCTTCGTCCCCGGCGTGTGCGAGCTGTCCTTCTACACCGAGATGCTCTACTGGGGGCTGGAGAGCGCGCACTTGGACTCCTGCTGCCAGAAGCGCCTGGACGAGCGGCTGTCCGAGGTCGGGCTGTCCGACGGTGGGCTCTCCCAGCAGGGCGACGGAGTGGAGGGGGCGACCCAGAGCCCGGTGGGAGAACCGGTGGCGGTGATGGAGCTCACCCGGCGCGCCAAGTGGCTGGAGAGAGCGCGCAGGGCGTTCGAGGAGCCCAACTCGTCGCTCGGGGCGCAGCTGCTGGCCACCGTGTCCGTCGTCTTTGTCATCGTGTCCATGGTGATGCTGTGCGCCAGTACACTGCCTGATTGGGACACTGCCAAGAGGAACACCGTGGAGGAGCACAGGTAATTTGGGAGCTCACCATTTGCGTCAGTTGATGACAAAACATTCAGACCAGTATTTCCCAACCTTCATTGAGCCAAGGCATCTGAGAAACATATTGTGGCATAACAACAATAACACAAATGTAAAAAAAACAAAAAAATTGCCTCAATTTAGTCACAGATTGACTGAAGTGAACAAAATATACGCCGCACGATTGGCTGACAACCAGGTGAGGGTGTCCCCCGCCTAAATCTACTCATTCTTGTGTGGCTTTGCCACCCTGCAACAAGGAGGCGCTGTAGAGCAACCTCAGCAGCCCGAAGCCCCGCTCCACATGCTGCCCACCTCTCGTTTCCATCTTTCTCTCTGTGAGGTGCACCCATTCATGACTGACAATGAGCCACTCTAAAGCGCCCATATCAGCGGACTATCCGAAGGGAAGATTGAAAGCTAACTGCATGTCGCAATCGCGCTGAACAACCGCTGATGTGAATGAGGTTGAGCTCTTATACAGTGGGGTGTTCTATTTAGAAACAAACCTCTGAATTCACTTCATAGGGTCTTTCGTTTTAGTATATGCCGGAATCCAGAGTCCCCTTGAAGTCTATGCTTGAGCGTTCATGAGAGAACACATCTCCGTGTACTTTGCACTTGCTGGTGGATGGATTTTTTCGGGTGACTCTGTAATGCAGTTTGGCCTAATTGTGTTTGCCTGTGTGCTTGCACTGGGCTTAATTCACTTATAATTGCCTTTCTAATCAATGGAATAGTTGAGCACTGGGGGCCGTCACCCTTCTCCCCCCTTGGCATACCCACCTTGACTCCTGCTATGCTCAAATGCCGGCAATTTTCACGTCCTTCATCTCAGCGGGATGTCGCTGCACGTAATTAGCCGGCAGAGTGATTCTGTCAATGCCGTCGAGGATAATGTGTCTCTCGTTTCCTGTTTACAGGATCGTGGAGGCCGTCTGCATCGGCTGGTTCACGGCCGAGTGCATCCTGCGCTTCCTTGTGGCGCGGGACAAGTGGGACTTCCTCCGCCGGCCGCTCAACATCATCGACGTGGTGGCCATTACGCCTTATTATGTCACCATGGCGATGGCCCGGGCAGGGATGCCCGGCGCCGGGCTCGGGGTGGCGGGCGTGTTCCTGCGTGTGCTGCGCATGATGCGAGTGTTCTGGCTCATGAAGCTGGCCCGCCACTTCCTGGGCCTGCAGACGCTGGGGCTGACGCTGCGCCGCTGCTACCGGGAGATGGTGATGCTGATGGTGTTTGTCTGCGTCGCCATGGCGATTTACAGTGCCCTGGCACAGCTACTGGAGCACGGCTTGGATTTGGGCGCACGCAACCAGGACTACGCGAGCATCCCCGCCGCCGCCTGGTGGGTCATCATCTCCATGACGACAGTGGGGTACGGGGACGTTTACCCCATCACCATCGGGGGGCGGGTCCTTGGGGGGATGTGCGTGGTGAGCGGCATTGTCCTCCTGGCGCTGCCCATCACGTTCATCTACCACAGTTTTGTGCAGTGCTACCACGAACTCAGACTACGCTCGGCCAGGTATGCTCGTAGCCTTTCGGTGGAAATACTACAGTGAACATTTTCCGGATGCCTTGCACAATAGAAATCAACCGAATGAAAGTTCACGGCATGCCCAGTTCCTCATGGGTAGATGCGCGTTTACAAATTACGCATCCTGTAATTAATCACTGTAAAGTACACAAATTGTAGTTTCCATTGTGTCCATTGTGGTTTAGCAACCTAAATTTCAAATGCAGGCTGGGCGGGACCTGCCACCATGCCTACGCGCTGAAAAACGTGCTTGACACATATATTCTGGCAATAGTCACAATAACCCCCCCTCTTGCACGATAAATATCAACCCAGTGCCTACAGTTTCTGAAGAAGGGAAAATCTAGGTAAAGTCTTGTTTTCCAATAGCCTCTTATAGCGCGAGCGCGCCCCCTTGAAGCCTACAAATCATTATTTATTAAAGAACAGACAAATCCGTTAGTCCCTCCGGATGGTTGTTTACACTGCATTGCCATGGTTACGACATGTACAGGCGTGCATGCGTGTGTTTGTGTGTGTGTGTGTGTGTGTGTGTTTGTGTGTGTGTGTGTGTGTGTGTGTGTGTGCTGTGGCCTTCAGCCATTCAGTTTGTCAGGGGCTGTGTATAAGGCTGACCTAGATGCATTTAGCATGTATAGAGGCGAGGATGAAGGGCGGACACACACACACACACACACACACACACACACACACACACACACACACACACACACACACACATACACAAGATATCATGAAATATGGAGACAAAAATTGAAAATTGCCAAATGTAAAGAATAAAAAGGGATGAAGCAGATGAAAAACATTTGATGTGAAGGCTAATAACAAAAATAATAGATATAGTGCGTGTGTGTGTGTGTATGTTTGTGTGTGAGTGAGGGAGGTGGGTTTTTTTTTTTGGTACAGTATTTTCATCTCTGCGGCACCCTCATTTCAGGCACGCCAGTCACTGAGGCCGTTGATTAGTGTGTTTGTGTACAAATAGGGCACATACACACACCGTCGTTGCAACACAAGGGGAGAAATGACATCACATGCACGCCAACGAAGATTATGACGTTCCATGAATCACGCCGGCTGCTTAATGAAGAGCCTCATCTGCTCCCAAACAAAACAATCCAACACCTCACACCCACACCGCAGTCTCCCGCCACCAATCAAATCAAATCATCAATCAAAGATCAGGCTGGAGTTCATCTCTTTGGATTTAAGTGTCAATTTTTCATCTCTACCCACATCGATAGTCTTTTCGTCTCTCTGGTGTGCTTTTCAAGTAGCATAAACGTGACTAAAGAGTTTAATCAGTCCTCTATTATGGTTTTGACGGAGCAGTTAATAGTCTTGCGACAAACACTTTTTTTCATTTGTGATGTATTTAGTGGTTTTGGAAAAATAAAAGCAATTGTTGATCATTTTTCTGTGTAGTCCACTTCTTACAAATTACACCTTCAAGAGCTGAAATTGAAAGTAAGCAAATCAATGCAGCTGTCATTTTACACAAAGCTTTCTGGACTTAACATTCTTATCAACACTATAGAACCTACATTGTTATATTTCTTCAATGAAATTCTATCAATATATTCCCATCAGTCTGTTCTTTTCATTTTGTAGCAATGTAGCACTCAGGGTTATGCACACTGATTAATCGGTCAGGGCAAAACTTGCTGCAGCCAACTTCAACTAGGAAAACAATCCTTTTGCACATATTAATACAACAAATTATTGTCATTTCCAGTGAGCATTTTGTATTTTAATGTGTTTGTCATAGTTGGATAGATTTTCTTTTGCCAGCGACTCTCGGCCCTCCAATGAGAAAGGCGGGTTGGAGTCATCTGACCTTGACGTCACTTTCCCTCGACGCCCGAAGCAGGAAACTCTTTCCGCCGGTTCGTTCTGTTGTGACCAGCGTGTCCGTACGTCATTCTCCCACGAACAAATATGTACTACAAATTCAGCGGTATCACACAGAAGCTTGCGGGGTCTTCTTCGTCGACGGCCTACGCCCCCCAGGTGAGTTCTAAAGTCGACGCATGACTCAAAAGAAGGATGGTCACGGTTGGCGGTGACCTTCATGGCGTCGTGCTCGCACGCGTCCTTGTCTGCGTAAAATGCAATTTTGTCGTCAATCGACGCTGTGTAATCTCTTAAAACTATGTGTTTTTAAATTTCCATACACGATGAAGTAGCATAATCAGCTTCATGTTTCACCCCTTGATGATGTATTGCTGACTCCTCCCCTTCTTTCGGTTTTTAAAATGGGGTGCTGGGTTTATTGTAGCATAATTAATCTCAAAAATATTGTAAGCATTGTAAATTAACCTCTCCTCAGCAATTCTGTCGCGACAACCACCCCATATTCAACCTTTCTCGTCCATCTTTTGTTTGTAAAGGTTATCTCTCACCAACTGGCTGTTGTGTAAGTTCAAATTCAATTCCTAGCAGATGTGTCCTTGTCATATCTGACCTTTTGATAAAGCCCCCTCGCCAGGTTGTCTTGCCCATTATTACATGTTAAGAGCGGTGCTCAATTTAGCGGTACCATTTTCTGTGTAAGTTGTGAATGTGCAAGTTTGGCCCGTCAAACTTTGGAGAGTTCTGGGAACCTTTTGGGGGTGGGCTCTACTATAATGAACATAACAAATATTTCTAACTGTAGGCTAAATTATATTTTGCACATTCTACTTGAATGCGTTTGTTGTTGTCGTTTAACACAACAAACTCTTTAGTTACCCAGGAGTAAAAGGTTAATAGGATTTGAGGTGGGAAATAAAGGATCGTGTTTCTGCAGGTTAGTTTGAGGTCTGCATGTCGTGATGACTGTGAAGTTGTTGCATCTTAGCACCTTCATCGTGGCGCCCTCGCACACGCTGTAATTATCACCTTTGCAAGCAGGTCATGTGACGACTTCATTCTTTCAGGCGCATAAATGCTAGGGCTTGGCTAGAAACACTCTTGTACCATGTTGCCTAAATTCCATCAAAATGAGATGGATGCTCATATGTCTTTCTAGTTTATTACTATAAATAGAAAATTGATGTGGTGCTGGTAGTCCAATTTGTTTCATTTTATTTTTTTGGTAAGTAGATGTCCACCTCACCAACCTAAATACCCACGCCTAATCTAATTATCTGAATGCGTGTAGCTGCAGTGGCTGTGTCAAGGTGCACTTAAGTTTTCCAATGGCCTCTTATATTAAGCTTGGTCCAAAAGTGGTTTCCTCGATATGAAGGTGCCTTGTCGACATTGTGATTTCCTGGTTGTCCATTCATTGTGCAGGGTTTGAGGCCAGTCGTACCAGCCGAATCATCAACCATGATCTTTGCTACACCCACCAAAGTGGTGTCAGAAGCAGGACCCGTGGTGGAGTACTTGGGCGCCAACAAGGTGCCCGACTTTCAGAGGATATTCCAGGTAATCGTGTTTTCGAAAAGCAACACATTTCAGTTCAGTTTCCCCTTCGATTTGGTCGTCACGAATCAATCACAAGCACACCACCGGGGGGGAACGGAGCAATCAATAACACAAGAGTAATTAGAGTATTGATGTTTCACTCTAATTGCAGCAACTTTCTTCATTCAAGCCAAGAAACCTTTTGTTCTGTTTCTCCTCGTATGTTTTAGACGTCGGACAATATCCCCGTTCACCTGAAGCGCGGCGTCCCTGACCGGCTGTTGTACCGCACCACCATGGCCCTGACTGTAGGGGGCGCTCTCTACTGCCTGGTGGCGCTCTACATCGCCGCTCAGCCCAGAAACAAGTGACCACCGTTACCCAACCTGATCCCCACTTGACACTTTTTCGCCATGTTTTCCACCCAGCGGCCCGGTTCGGTACGGTTTAGCATAGCACGATGACCTGCTCGCCGGAAACAACAACGGTGGCCGAGTTCTTGTCACTCAAAGACTGCCAAAAATGGAATCGCACCAAAGTGGTGAACCGCACCGTTTGGTGGAAACAGGGCATGTGACATGTTGCTGCTCAGCAGGTCAACCCAACAACGAGCCTCCTTTTTCCCGTCGATGATAACTCTTGGAAATTTATGTCGCACAAACAAAACAAACAAAAGAAGATATTTAATTCAATAAATGTGATCGCAAATGACCATATTGGGGGTATATCTTTAATTCTCTCTCATTGCTCTCTCATATCGCCAAGATAAAAACAAGCATTCGGCCATGATGTGTTTGTATTGATCTTCCGACGGGGGTCACGTGACGCAGCTTTAAAACAACAGGTGGTCTCCGCTGAATCAACTTAGCAGTTCAGTCTTCTGTAAATACCGCCCCCCCTGCTCACGTGTAGCAAATAAATGTCGCTTCTTATTTACTTTGTCATTTGCGCTACTGGTGAATAGGTTTGATTCAACGTCAGCAATAGAGTTAATATGGACAAAAGCAAGGCAGGCACGATACAGGACAAGGACAAAGGTCAAGTTGGATCAATGCAAGTAAAACTAACGTCTGCCTGCAAACACTCACTAGCAATAACATTTAGGTACACATGATCAAGACAACAAGAGCTGAATTGCAAGCAATTAAATGAAGAAATAAAAACCCATGGAGCAAAGTTTCCAAGCATTATTGAGCCAAGGCACATATTTTACATTAGGCACATTTTACATATAGAAAACTAATCTCACGATACATCACCATACAAAAATGTCACAAAAAGTGGATACACAAGTCGATTTTATACCCTCTGCCATCCAGTGGAAGATAAATTAATTGTTCCCCGTCACAATAAATCACTGGCATGTGCTTTGGAAACCACTGTAATGATTTTGAGATACCTGTAGATGGCGATGTTGCGTTGGATTTGTGATCACAATTTTTATGTAAAAGATGAATAATTGGCAGCAAACCTGTCGCGTCGAGTATGATGAAGAAAAATGCCAACATGGACGTCCAAAAAGTTTAGCACGTCACACTTGAGCAGAGTATGTATATGTGTGATGGAAATAGAGTGAGAAAAGATGATGCAGTTCATGAGGTGAATGGTGAACACCATGTAAAATAAAAAGCCACCCATGTTCAATTTCTTGAAAGTTCGACCTTATTTGCGCTTGGTCACTACACAAATAAAACAGTTGCACCAAGCAATGAATTGTCATCGGAAAAAAATATTTTGGGGCACCCGTTTAGTCAGGTCCCGCTCGTAAACAAAGGCCCCCGTTTCAAATTAAAATCTAACCTGTTTGTGCAGACAGGAAGTCGAAAGCAAGACGCCACGTCAGAGCAGGAAGTGAGTGAGAAGGCGCCAAGCAAGGTTGCACTTCCCATTTGTTTTCTGATCAGTCTCACCCATCCTCCATTTCACAAAGATGTCATCTCGCACTCCCTCCCCTCCCCTCATACTCCGTCTGTCTCATCTCACCCCCACTTCCCTTGTTTGCCTCCAGCGTGCACTCCCCATGCTTCATTCACAGTTGGAGTGTCGTGTTACCGCTCGGCAAACGCTGTCATGCAGTTCTCCCGCCGAGCGAAAACAAAGGGAGACAGCCATTGTTAACCACAAAACAAGACTGCTCGAGTGGGCTCTGATGATGCAAGAGGGATAATTAAGATGATGGAGGGTCTCTAGGATGGAGTGTTCCGGAAAGTGTACCTCTTGACCATTCAATTTAAAGAATATTGTGTTTAGAATTTGTCTTTGAAGAAGACCCGGAAATGTGCAAAATTGCAGTAAAATGACTGCTTCAAAACAAAACGGCAGACTTCCTGTGTCTTTTCAGGCATAGTTTCTCGAGACTATTTTTGCAGGTCTACTCATAATAGACCTGACTACCAAATTTCATGTTGTTCAAAACTGCCTTCGAGGGCTGGATTGCGAAAATTTGAACAGCCTTGGGAATGGCCAAAATAATTCAAAGTAAAATGAGTGACTTCCTGTGTCTTTTTGGGCACTACTGTATTTTGTGGGACGACCAAATTTCATGTGAAAGTAGCTTCTGGGGCTAGGTCTGGAAATGGCTATGATAACCCTAAAATGTCGGTTTCAAACCAAAATAGCAAAATTCCTTGCGTCTTTTTGAGCGTAACTTCTTGTAACGCTTTTCTTGGGATCTGCTCGAGAGGTACATGTCTACCAAATTTAATGGTGCTAAGTAAAACTCAGTTTGGGAGATTGGATTTTCCATCCATTCGTGGGTAAGGAGGCTAAAATGTTTGCGGACTTACTTTTGATACAGATGTATTAAGAGAAGAAAAATAAGGTCTGTGCAGAAATCAAGGCCACTCATTCTAGCCAGCCTTGACGCTGGAAACCGCAACGCTACGGGTTGACAAATCACCTCTGCTCGCCCCAAGAACATAATGAATAAATAACGTTCTCCCCGCATGCAACGAGGCACCGGAGACGCCCGGCCACAAATCCATCAGCCATCGTGCTAACGCCTTTATAATATTATGTCCCCCCCTCCCCTATCTCACTCGCAATCCTAAAAATACACTTGATGGACAAAACGGCATGAGGTCAGATTAGAATTGGTGGACACAGCGAGAGATGGTAAAAATGGACTGATTGCTTTTGGCAGGGCCATTTTTATTTTCTTGCCTCCCTGTGTAGGAGGGTTCAAACATGGGACATAACAGTCAGATGTGCCCAAGTGGAAGGAAAAATAATCCCATGAAAGGCCATCACTCAAATCTGTCAAAGTAGAGTTTCAAGCCACGGAGAGAGAGTTTCAAATGATGGCTTCAAAACCGCATTTGGATTTCAAGTTCTGGCTCGAATTTAATGTTGGGGTTTTTAAAGTAGGGTCTCAAGTCTGTGTTAAGAGTTTGAAATGAAAGTTCCTAAAAATGAGAAGCCAACATGGGGGCCCAAGGAAAAGAGGAGAGATTAATGGTGATTTAAAAAAAGAACAACATTAATCACGGCACTTTCAGGCGCTACCAAGTTGCAAAAATGTGTGTGTGTGTGTGTGTGTGTCATTTCCCCTTATTCAATTACATTTCATTTTACAAGTGCATAATATTAGTGACTTTCGATTACAGCAAAGCCCACGGGCTCGATAAAAATCAGAAGTAAAAGCGTACAGTAATACAAAATATGCAACGTGAGGCGCAGGTATTGTTTTTGTCCACAAGGGTCAGCTTCTTCTTTCTAGTAAGTAGTAAATACTGTAGCGTCTGCAACTTTTTATTCTTGTAAAAATGACAGTACAGTACAAAACAAGGTGGGTTATATTACACTGGCATTGTCAATGTGTCAGGAATCCAAATAAATAGGAGATATAAGTGACACAGCGGGTGCGTGTTGACAGTGAAGCTGGTCCATCATTTACACTTGTAAGTAAGCTGCTTACGATGATAGTGAATCCACGTTGGCGCCACCACCAGGCCCAATAAGTATCCAAACATGGCGCCGAGGCTGCAGGATATCGGCCAAACCTGAGGGAAAAAAAACCCCAAGTAATGATAAGTTAGCAAGGAAGGGAGGACATTTAATTTGAGGTGTGACTGAATGAGGGGTGATGTGCTCACCTGCCAAGGCCTGTTCCAGTCTAAAGGTATTGGGAAGGCTCCCATCCACGCGCCCAACACCGTCAAGGCTACTGTGATCTGGAGGCAAGTATCCCAAACAGACATTGCTCTGCGAAGCAAAGGCAAGACATTTTGTTAGTTGTTTTTTTTCCAAGCAAACACATAAGTCCATAAATGGTGAGGACTTTACTGAACTCAATTAACTGTTCCCATTGAAATGAATCAAAACAGCTGGATGTTGTTAAGTTTGCTGCCGCCATCTAGCGGCGGAATGCCTGAAGCTCACTTGGGGTAGATCTATTTTTCGGGCCCCAAAAATTAAATAAAATAAAAATATTGGCCAAGCAACGCCTCGTTAACTCAAAAAAGAAAAACTGTTACCCGTGACGACTAAAGACCCGGATCCAAGCCTGGACGTTTGGTCCGAGCACACAGAGACACCGAAGCGTGGTGAGCGATGACAACAACACGGCGAGAGAGAAGGTCTCCAAAGCCGAGCTGTGGAAGGTGACAGATGTGTCACGTAAGAAGAAATTTTAAATCAACCAGTTGTTTTCTTTTGCTACTCACTCGATGAGCGGAGCTCCGTAGAGAACCACCACGATGTGGAAAAACATGCAGGACAGAAAGAAGTACAAACAGGAACGAAACAACCTGGACAGCTGGACAGAAAATGGAACATTATTATAAAATTGTTTTTTCATTGGATATCAAGCAAACGAAAGCAAGGCTCTCGTTGGGAATTAGGGCTGGATTCGAGCCATCGGCCCCTAATTGGCTAATTCCAATGAATTACACCATGGCAAGAATATGTATTTAATTCTTGATCCTTTATGTGTTCTGACGAAAGCATTCCACAAGGGGTATTCTGAATCCCCCCCCCCTCCTAAAAAAACCCAAACCACAAACACTGTATGTCTCCTTTAATATGCACTCTTGCTGCCCATGTTTTCGTGAACCTTATATCCCAGCGTGTGCTTCCTGGTCGGCGGAGAGATGCCGAGCAGCCAGAAGATGCCGACGCTGACTGCGGCGACGGCCCCGGACACCGAGTAGATCCACAGCAGGTGGGTGCCGTACACTGAGAAGCCCGGGACGAGCGCCGCGGGGACGACAGTGGCCATGAGCATCGAGGCGGCGATGATGGCGTGGGTGCTCGCCATTGCTCGGATCTCGTGGTCCCACATGGCGCTTGACGACACAAAAGTATTTTTAAGATCTTAAAATGAATACCAAAGGAAGGTTAGCAATGGGGAAACGTCCGTCGGTTATTCTGCAGCTCTTCCGTAAATATGGAGTTGAGCGTTTTTTCGCAAGCCAATCACAGTTCAGAATTTGGCGAAGTTTGACCAATGAATAGGCGTCACAAGACGCATGAGGTTCGGTCCACCGCTGTCTATCTATGTTTGGTCTTCCCACTGTCCAACTGATCTAGTTAAAAATTAATTTCATGTTAAAATAATTTCAGAGTATAATTCTAAAACCCACGAAATAAAAGTCCATTGACAACCGATATCAGGTGCTTTCAGCGAGTATAAATGGACACGATTGTCAGCCAATCACATTTCGTAATCCCGCGACATTGCCCAATCAAGTGTACCTTGTATTATTACATACGAACTGGTAATTTAGGATCATACCTGCTGAATATTAACGAAAATAACTATTGAATTAATTACGAAAGCTATGAAGTACAAGATGCTTTTAAAATAGAATCAACTGCTTTCGTATTTAGAAGTAAACGACACAGCTGGCAGCCAATCACGTTTCAAAATCTCGCGATATTTGACCGATCCGATGAGTGATGTCATCCATAACCGGACGTTTACAAACATAGCAGTACCAGCCAGCTAGCTCGTAAAACAGTAGGCGTTCTGCGAGCTAGTGGTTTTTTTTCAATCACTTGAAACAAACACCGCCACAAATAAGAAGGAAATATGGTCTGCGAAAAGTGTAAGTTTGCAGTAAACTACTGCCTGTGTTCAAATGTGAGCGAAATGTTAGTTTTCTCGAACGACGTACCAGTCTCGTAAACTAACAAAGCTAACATGTCTGCTCGCTCAAAATGTCGCCTTTTTACGTACTAAAACCAGAATGTAACTTTATGTCACCTCAGTGCGTGTGACTTGTGTGTATTTGTCTCAGGCGAGAAGAAGCTTGGTAGAGTCATCACTCCGGACACTTGGAAGGACGGAGCACGGAATACGATAGGTAAGGTGACTGTTAAAGATTCACGTAACGTGCCTGGGGATTTTCAATAATCCAATTTTGGAAGTCCGAATGTTTGTTTGTTTGATTTTGTTTTCAAACTGGAGACACCATGTGAACAGGACTAATTTTGATAAGATATCCTTTATTTGTCCCAGACTGGGGAAATTTACAGTCTACTGCAGCAAGATTGTGGGTAGAAAGAAGAAAAACAAAGTGATTGCATTCATAAAATAAATGTTACAGTTTCAAGTTTGTGTGGAAAAAGTAAACACTGAAGCTGAGTCTACTACATGCCACCCGTCATCCAAATCCTTCATATGTGTCCAACTAAAACAAAAGCATTTTGGAACATTTAGTCAGGCAATCGCCTTGTCTTATAGAAAAATTGTTATATCACCATCTTGTGGTATTTACAGCCAATTACTATAATCTTTAGGTGGCTGGCGAATACAAGTGCATTACTGCGGATAACAGAGATTCACTGGAATGTGCTATGAAAAGTTTTCTTTCTTCGTTCCAGAGAGTGGGGGTCGCAAGCGCAATGAAAATAAGCTGCTGACTTCAAAGAAAGCCAGGTGAGCTTGAAGTCACCCATGCTGTATTTTTAGGAACAGGGAGCCACGTAATGGTCGCGGTCACCTGTTCAGGGACTCGCACACAGATTTGTAAGCCTCCACAACCCTTTTTCAGGTTCGACCCGTACAGCAAGACTGGCTTTGCCACGTGTCGCATCTGCAAGAGCTCAGTCCATCAGTCAGGCTCGCACTACTGCCAAGGCTGCGCTTACAAGAAAGGTTGGTACTATATGTCACACCACCTCTCTGCGCAAGTTTTCATGGACTTCAGGAGAATGCGTTTTGATCTTAATCCTTCACGCGGGCTCTCTGACATTTTCCACCCACAATATTCACAATTTTCACCTTATAAAAAAATTTGAATGTTAACAGTACAAATGAGCATATTAGAAAAATAAGAAAACCTTTATCCGTCTCACAAAGGAGAAATTAATTGCCCTCGATTCATTGTGTGGAGCTGATTGCACATTAGTAATGTTTTGAAACAAAGCATATATATTTTATTTGTCATGGAACTTTTCAAGTCGCTGCAGCATCATAAAATAAAATGCCGTTCAATAAAAAAACGCCAACAAATGAATAAAAATGCAGTTTCAAAAATTGGCAAAAGGTGAAGAAGTCACTGGGAAGCACAAATATAAATATGAAATATGACAGACCCTTTCCCCCAAAAATGATTATATACAAGGGAAGAGTCCGCACCGGGACGAACAGTGAGTCTGGTGCAAACTTGCAGCATGGTTGTAAGACCATAGTAAGGGGTGTTTTTTTTTTTTTGTAATACATTTTACATTAAGGACTAGCAGTTTTTCTTGCAAATGATTCAACCTAACTGAATTTATGTTCTCCTCTGCAACGTCATTTATCTTGGACGCAACAGCATAAACAGAGCATCGGTAGAGACTTGCCTTATGGCCATAAGACCGTGTTGTTTTTCTTATCTGTTTGTGTTTTTGGTCATATGTTTCAAAACTGAATAGTCTCACTGTATTTTTTTGTTGTTGTTTTTGTTGGATAGGATTCATTATACTTAAAATTCATTTTGCTGACCAACGACGCAGTTTTCAGAATGAAAATGCAAGAGCCTTGAATTTCACATATTTACAATGTCATTTTGTATATGGACAGAAAAGAATCGCGTGTTGAACGTGCACAAAAGGCATTTTATGAAACAACGCGAATAGGATGTTTCTTTTTTAGTGTTTGCGCCTGCCTCACATGCTTCAATCCTTCATCCCCTCAGGAATCTGCGCCATGTGCGGGAAGAAGGTTCTCGACACCACCAACTACAAACAGACGTCGGTGTGACCCCGCTGTATGCCATAATGTTAACCACATGTTGACCACAAGGTCCCCCGAAGCCACACTTTAATTCTATATTCAAACGTGGAGTTCAAGACTCTCATAATACAGTCATCTATTAATGAGTTTTCAAGCGTAACTCCCGAATTACATTTGGTTGTCGTTGAGCCGTGAATATTTGCTGTTTTATTTTGTTTCTTTTCATGAGTTTGTTGGTGTGTATATATGATGTGATTTACATTTTGGAGTAAAATCTTTAGTCTTAAAAAAATGGCAAACTCAGTTCACTTAATA
Source organism: Hippocampus kuda (assembly GCA_901007745.1). Classification (NCBI taxonomy): domain Eukaryota; kingdom Metazoa; phylum Chordata; class Actinopteri; order Syngnathiformes; family Syngnathidae; genus Hippocampus; species Hippocampus kuda. The sequence goes on from CAAKHF010017062.1 coordinate 33,176, forward strand.
AAAGAAAAAAATGCACCATTCAATGAGCAAATAAGTGTTTAAATAAATAAAAATGGCCAATTTACCCTTTCATGCACCCTTTAACCTGATAAGATGATAAACTGTAGTAACCGTTGTCCTTGAAAGGCTTAAATGAACATTTTTTAATCCATTAATTCAAAATGCCATTTACCAATTCAAATGGAAGATTTACTCTACATCAAGACACCCAAGTGGGACACAATTATGAAGTGGATTGAAAATCATAGAAACTTTTTTTATTTTTTTTATATATAAAGAAAAAACTGAAAAGTTTGTGATGCAAAATGTGTCCCTAACTGTTTTGCAGACCTAGAAACTGAAATCTTTGCCCATTCTTCCTTGCAAAAATGGCTCCAGCTCAACAGGTTGATGAGATGGAGAGTGTTTATGAGGAGCGGTTTTCAGGTCTTTCCACAGATTATGTCTGGACTTTTTCTTGGCCCTTCTTGGATGTGTTGGGTTTTGAACCTTTCCGTCGTCGTTTTTCCTTGATTCTCAAGTTTGTTTTTTTTACAGTCTCCAACAGGATTTCTTCTCAAACGGCTCTGTATCGGGCCCCGTCCATCTTCGGATCAACTCCAGCAATCTTCCCTGTCCCCGCAGAAGAAAAGCAGTCCCACACGATGGCAGTACCAACACCAGGTTTGACAGTGGGGCTGCTGTTTTCACAGGGTGATGATGTGCAATGTTAGGGTGACGCCAAACCAAACAGCTTGCATTTCGCAAAAAAGTTCACTTTTGGTCTCATCTGTCTTTGCGAAATGGCTTTGTTCTTGCCAGGCTTCCGTAAAGATCAGATCTGCCCAGAATTTAAAGGGAAAAAAAGTGTAAAATATCGTATGAATTTCATTCCACTTCAAGATTGTGTCGTATTTAGTGTTGAATTTTCTCTCACACACACACACACACAAAAATCAAATTTTATCTTTGTTTAAAGCCAGAAATGTGGCAACAGGTCAAAAAATTCAAGGGCTGCGGGGTGGGAGGGCAAGCACTTTTGCAAGACACATTTAAATGTGATTTCTCAGTTGCACAAAGAAGGCCGGTGCAATCTCGACATTTTTGTTTTCTTTTTATTTGGATAAATGATAATCAAACTACATGCTTCAGATGACAAAAAAGAAAAACTCGTCCACTGTCTTCCTCCTCGCGCAGAAATAACAAATGCTTTACGTGACAAAGGCATGGATTATTACGAAAGGAATTACAATTCTATAATAATGATGAAGTGAGAAAGGCTTTATAACAGACAGCACCACTTGGCACCAGCGCCAATGAAATTTCCATCTGAGTAGTACAGGTAAAAAAACAGAATTTCACAAATGATAATTATTACATAGACTTATTTGAATGTGCTTACATAGTTGTATACTGAACAGAAATATACAATATTTCGGTGGAGAGAAAAAAAAAGGCACTTGGAATCACAGTGACTTTACAAATCATCAAAGCTGCGGCATTGAAATTCTTCAATCTGGTGTGTGTTTCTTGTACGTTCATGGAACCGCCTTGACGTCCTCTCAGTTGTGGGTGAGGGACAGGAACTCCTCCCGAGTTTTGGGGTCATCTCGGTAGGCCCCCAACATGGAGCTGGTAACTGTGCGGCTGTTCATCTTCTGCACACCGCGCATCACCATGCACATGTGCCTGCGCGCAAAAGGAGGCGGCCATTAGAAGATGGCGTATGCGTATATACGTATGTCCGTGCGGGCCGACTTACGCCGCCTCAATCACCACGGCGACGCCTCTGGGTTTCAGTGCCTCGGATAACCCGACGGCAATCTGCTTGGTGAGACGCTCTTGAACTGAGGAGGAAAAAAAAGACAATACAAGCCTAATGTTGACAAATGAACACTGGATCCATGAGGTGACATCACTGGGCACAGCCGTGGGGGGTGGTGGGGTGGCGTCCAAATGTCCACGTAACAGTCGTCCGCTCGCCCTATGTCAAGATTGATGCGCGACGGGGAAGGAGAAGAGCCGCTTTGATCGGCCATGAAGTCGGCTGTGACCACTCTCACAGCGGCACAGCCCTCCCTCTCGCTTATCGGCCAACCTTTGCTCATCTGCACATTTACCAACACCGCGTCTAATCCGCAGTTTTGCCGCGCAAGATTTTCATTGTTCATGAAAATAGAGCCCATATAAAAGGGGCTTGCGGGACATGATGACGGTACGGTATTGCGTCTCACCTTGAAGCCTTCGGCTGTAGATCTCCACAATCCTGCAAAGAGAAGAACGTTTTAGCTCACCACAAAGGCATTCATTTCACTGCCAACGACTTCCCTCGCAAATGCTTGGTCTTCCGTCGTTTCGCTCAGATTGTTGTCCTTTTGTGTGGTGTGACTTTTTCCCGTTATTCAGTCTGTTTTTTTTCCCAGGCCAGGCTTTCTTTCTGTTCTTCTTGTCATGGGAAATTGAAAATTGATTTTGGTGTGTTTTTGTATTTTTAATAGTGAATGCACAAGAAGTGACTCCAGTCTGTCCGCTGAAGAATAGCAAGAGGTGTAGGTGTGAAAAGCAACCGCATGCATTCCCATGAGAAGTAGGCTTTTCATCTTGCCTGATTCGTCCCTTTTTTTGCCGTTTGTTCATGCTTTCCTTTTTTTGCCAGATGCTTTTTCAACAACTGGCTAAAGGCAGCCATTTGGATGCCGGAGCCTCCACCCCGGAGCCCGTCCGAATTCGGCTGTGATGACAAGCGCTGGTTCCCACGGGGAACATTCGCAGGGGAGTTTAGAATTGAGACACAGGTCAATGCGGTGAAATAACAGAAGGACGCGCTGGACCGAGACTAACGCGGCAACCGCATAAACCACAATGTGTGTGTTTTAATCACCTCGCCAGCTTGCTCAGCCCCACCACTTTCTTGTTGGGAATATATCCGATGTGGACCTACGCAAACAAAGGCGGGGGGGAATCAGCTGACTTACAAAGCGGAACCAAACAAACACACAAGGGAGCGCTTGGCGTTGTCGTCTGAGTCCCGAGGGAACTCACTTTGCCAAAAAAGGGCACCAGATGATGCTCGCACAAGGAGAACATGTCGATGTCCTTCACGATCACCATCTCGTCGTGGCCCTCGTCGAAGATGGCGTCGTTCAGCACGTCTGGTGAGACATCAAAATAAGTGTTACTTCTTTTTTTTTTTTTGGAGTGACAACTCAGTCCAATTAAATCCTAACCCGCACGAATCCTTCAACTCGATGGTGGGCTGCGCATTTTGTACAGATTCCAATACCATGATTGATCAGATTCCCTATCGATTCTCCTCGCCTGAGGGGCGGGGGGAATGAAATAATCTAAATTCTATGAAATTTGGTACCTGGGCCTTCAGTAGTATCACCACGAGGGATGAGCATTGGTAAGAATTTATCAATTGTAATTGAACAGTTGGGTTGATTGGTCATGCCTGGGGAGTCAGGCACAAAGGTGACGTAGTAGAAAGGCATCTCGGATGTGGAGAGGAATTGCTCAGGCAAACTCGGGTTGACTGGTTAGCGCGTTGACCTCACAGTGTAGATGTGTGGGGTTCGATTTCGGCTTCGGCCTTCCTGTGCGGAGTTTGCATGTTCTCGCCGTGCCTGCGCGAGGTTTCTCCGGTTTCCTCCCACATTACCAAAAAGATGTATGGCAGGTTAATAGAACACACAAAATGGTCCCTCGGTTTGATTCCACGCATGGATGGTTGTTTGTCGATCCACACCCGCCACCCCCATGGGAATAAATAGATTACAAGATGGCAGCCGTCGCCATGTCGTTTCATTTGATGAGAAATAGTGACACGTGATTGACATTTAATTGGAAATAATGCAATACCATTGGGCTCAAGTGTTCGATAACGCAATACAATAACTTTTAAATTAGTTAAGTTTAGTTCCGTTTTAATTTAATATGGCTGGGCCACAAGGCAATGCTCTTCATCTTACATGGTGAGAAAAGGGCAGAATTATTTTGTTTAAATAGTACGTTAGGATTCGTGTTAAATATTGCATGGTTGATCGTGAGTGGGAAACGGTGGAATATGATGCAAATACAGAAAGTACACTATTGTGCATCTTAGATGCGAAATAGTGCATGCACTTTTCTGAAGCTCCACTGTGAAATAGTCCAATGTAGCGAGAACCAATGTAACGTAAGACAAAAAAAAGTTGCAATATGATTGTTTTTCTATGTGGAAATAATGCAATAGGAACTCCTATTGAGACGCGATGTGAAATAATGCGATGGCATCTGATGAATTCGAATGCGAGGGAAGGACGCAAGGTTATAGCTGTTGCATTTGAGAGATGCTCTCAAGGCCAAATGCGTCCTTACCGTCCACGGTCTCGTGGTAGCCCTTGGTGAAGAACTGCATGGCTTTGGCGGCGCGCAGCGGCGTGCGGAGCAGGCCGTGGCGGTCGACGTCCTCGCCGAGCTCCCGCAAGATGCTGGCGTAGGCGGCCTCCATGGAGGGCAGCCGGCACTGGTGCTCCTCCTCCTTGCGGGAGCCCTCTTGGAGGTTGCTGTGGGCCGCTTTCTTGACGCTCAGCTCGGGGAAAGCGTTGCCGCTGTGGAACTGCTCCGCGGCGACGTCGCTCGCCTTCCCGTTGCAGTGGCCGTTCATGATGATGCTGATGCTGCCGCCGATGATGGAGCGTTGCCTCGCCTGTCTGGTATCGTCCTTGCACATCCTGCAGGTTCTCGCTTTTAAAGCGGGCGATTCCTCGCGCGCATCATCATCGTCATCATCCAAGCCGAACCGCATTGGTCACGTCGACCGTCTTGCTCCCGTCGCCTTCCCCATCACTTGACACGGGGTGTATGATCGTCATCGATCTGCATCGATTCGTCTTGCCTCCATTTTTCCAGCAGCACGCGTAAAAGCACAAGACTTCACGTGGAAACGTGGATATCTATTTTTTTTTTCCCATGTATACTTTTCATACAGTCAAAATACAACACAGAGTGCTTTGCACTGACAAAAGAGCAAGAAATTTCACGTTTGAGGGTGAAGCAGCCATTTTAGGCTGGTTCGGGCCATTCAAGCAGGAATTTGACCTAAGGATTTTGTCTGTTTTCGACCCAATTTCAACCAAGACGCCGGTGGGCAACATAACATTTTCTCGACATGTCGATCATGAGCAGACTCACAAAATTGTTGAATGAGACCATGCCCGAAAAGAACACACACACAAATTTTGATCTAATTTGTCCTCTTCCAGTGCCTCCCTGCCCAACCTGCCTCGCTCATCGTTTCCCCCCCATGAACCACTTGATCCTACATTTATCCTTCTTCTCATTCGCTCTTGGATCTACTGCTGCCTCTACCTTTGCTACACCATAACAGTCCGCTTCTCAACAGTAATTATTGTTTGTTTTTTTTTTCTTTCCAGAAAGGAAAACTAACTGCACCAGCAACCGAATCAGCTTGAAAAAGGTTGGTGAGCAGAACATTAATCCCTCTCGTGCGTGATATTGTATTTTTTCTTTGTTTGTGATGACTAAGCGAAGCCAGTTCGTCTCTCGGGTTTGAAAACCCCGCTTCCGTTTGTTGCGAGCACGGCATTCAAATCAAAGACCAGGGCTTTCCAAAGCTGGAAGGTATTTTCTCAACAGAGCCGCGAAGCATGAAGGTTATCAGAAAAAAACATGCTATTAGAAATCCTTTTTGGCTCGCTGTTTCAAATTTGTTCTTATCAAAATGTTCCCATGGAAATTTTATGTGGCGTCATCCAGTCTTTGCTGGGACCCATCACATGCTTACCAAACTCCGCGCATCACACCAATGACATTTCTCAATGTCCCGGAGAGGATGCGTTTGATTGACACGCCGTGTGCCTCATGATATTTTCCGTGGCACTGTTTCTTGGAAAATGATAAAGAATTCATTGCTTTTTTCCACACATTGTTCACACAGATATGAAAATGTTTGCAGCGCTATCATGAATATGAATTACTTAAGAGGCACCGGACAGACAACAATAGTTGCCACTGTCTCAGTCATGACATTGACCCTGGTAACATTGGCCACGGCCGCACGGATGATTTTTCACATTTTATTTGATCTCCTCTGCACGGCGCACTCTTATGTTGAGTGGATTGCTCTCAGTTCAAAGTGGGTTTATTTTTGTTGTCGTTTTTTAACAAGGTGAAACGCAGGGGCATGCAATCGAACGCATTTCACTTTGCTGAAAACTATGGTTGACCGGAGTACCCAGAGAAAACCCACGCATGCATAGGGGAAGACATGCATGCAAATTCCACACAGGGAGGCCCGGGTTGGAATCCAACCCCGGAATCCACCGTGCCACCCAATTCAGTTGCATATATCTGTAATTCACAGAGGATGATACCTGCAACTAATTTGCGATATCTGAGACGGCTTTTTGACTCGTCATAGTTCCAGTTACAGATGTTCATAACATTATTTCACCTACTAAAACATGAGTTCAGGACATCTTTGATTGAGGTTAATTAGGGTTTTCTTGAACTGGAATTCTGACTCATGAGAGTTGGATTGTCTATTTCAAACTGGCGTTAGTCAGTTATTTCAAACACTCATTTTGACAAGGCAAAATTTAATTGCAGTTATTTGCAACACATCCAGTCAAGCTTCCTATTTTCAATGTGCACAGGTGAAGGCCTTTGCTAACCGGAAGTATATGTGACGTCGTCGTGAGGTTTTTTTGAGCGTTGTTAGACAGGAATATAAAAACATATACAAATTGGTTCTTAAACAAAATTGCTGCCCGTTGGATGCAATTTAAGGCCCAATGGGGAAAAAAAAGAGAGACAAACAGCTCTCTGACGAGCGTTGGGATGGGATTGAAAAGCGACGTCACTTCCTGTTTGGGCTCACTTTCCGTGGCGGGAGGTTGCAGCATGGCTGTTCAGCCCAAACAAAACCTGTCCATGGACAGCGCGTCCGAACACGCCTTCCTCAGCTTCTTCTTCTCCATGCCGGAGAAACCGGAGACAACCTTACGCATATTCGAACGCAGCGAGTACTACACGGTTCACGGCAAAGACGCAGAGTTCGCCGCGAAAGAAGTTTTCAAGACGAACGCCGTCATTAAGCACTTGGGCTCCGGTAAGCTAGCGGCGCGTATCTTAGCATCAGCTAGAGACATGCTAACAGACTAATTCAGCTGCTTTTTTTTGGCTTGCTTTTGTCTCTTCGTTCCAAAACGTGTGCGCATGTTTAATTTGGACACGTGTCGGTCGCCAGGGAGTCGTAAATTGGACAGCGTGGTGTTGAGCAAGCTCAACTTTGAGGCTTTTGTGAAGGACCTGCTACTGGTCAGGCAGTACCGCGTCGAGGTGTACAGGAACCACAGCAAGAACAGCAAGGAGCATGACTGGAAGATTGAGTTCAAGGTTTGTGTTAGGACCTTCCATAAAAGTAAGGATTTGTGTGTAAAAAAAAAAACCTGCTAAATTCCAGTTTAATATCCCTCACAGGATAAATAATAGCACTGTCTCGCTACCTCTCACCGTTGCTGTTTAAACCAATACCCGTCATGTACCCTGACTCTTTGAAACCACTGTATTCAGATTGCTATTATGTTTGTGGGAAAAGAATGAAGCACTTCAATCTACCCATTTTCAGCCATCTCAGCAGGCTGACATTTTGTTTGTTGAATTGTTGATCTCTCCCGCTTCATTTAGGCCTCTCCAGGAAACCTCACCCAGTTCGAAGAGATTCTGTTTGGCGGCGGAAATGGTGCTGAAGGCTGCACGGGTGTGGTGGCTGTGCGTGCCGTGTCCGGCGTGGTGGCCGTGGGCTACGTGGATGCGACGCAACGCACCATGGGCGTGTGCGAGTTCCCGGACAACGAGGTCTTTTCCAACCTCGAGTCGCTGCTCATACAGGTCGGCCCCAAGGAATGTCTTCTCTCTCAAGGAGAGGGCAGCAAGCTACGGGAGGTTTGTTTTTTTCCTTGAGATTTTTTTTTGTTTCCCCTGAAAGTGGAAGAGTTCAAGAGAAAGTGTTCCAATCAAGCCCTGCAAAAATAAATGACAAAATATGACACGGTAGAATTCAAAACAAGTAAAAATTGATACAATAAAACAAGGGTACCAATCAATAAAAAGATGATACTAAGAAATACAGAAGATAAGCGCCACTACAGGATAGAAAAATAAGATACAAAACGTGCCTTGCGCTGCAAAAATATATCCGGTCCAGCACGAAGCATGCTATGATAGAATACAAAAAAAAACACGGCAGCACAAAAATGCAATACAAAAAAATACAATATGGTAGAATTCAAAATGAATACAGCATGATGTGATACAAAAAAAATATGTGCAGGTGGTGCAGCGCGGGGGCGTGCTGGTGTCGGAGAGGAAGCGAACAGAGTTCAATAGCAAGGACATGGTCCAGGACCTCAACAGGCTGCTGAGAGCCAAACGGGGAGAGACAGTGGCCAGCAACACCCTCCCGGAGCTCGACAAACAGGTGAGCGCCAGCGGCGGACCAACGCTGGAAAGTTTCCCTCGAGGAGATTTCGCGGTGCAACCTGCAAACGTAAAATTCATATTGATTTTTAGAGCACATTTAAAAACAACGTGGTCACCCAAGGAGCTGACCAATTAATTGGATTAAAATCCACCTGGTAGAATTTGGAAGCTATTTTCAAATCACCAAGGTTTTTGGAGACTCTCAATTATTGATCGCAATCCATCCATGATCCACTTTATGCTCTCAATGGTCGCTGGCGTGCTGGAGCCTATATCAGCCGTCTTCGGCCGGTAGGTGGGCTGCACCCTCAACTGGTTGCCAGGCAATCGCAAATCGTGTGAAATTGATTTTTGCATGATAACATGCATGTCGGAATGATTTTTCAGTGGGGTGTTTGAGCCATTGCTGGCCCAATTTGTCAACAGAGGATCAGTTGTGCCGCGCTCTTGTCAATGAAGGTTGCGATGTGTTTGAGCGTTTTGTACGAGGGTAAGGGGTGCGGTCTTTTTGACGGGCTGCGATGTTTGCGAATTTGTTTACGTCGGCCGGCGGTCGATTTCACTTTTCCCCAAAAGGCGACGGCAATTTAGCTGAATGAGACCACATTGTTTCGTTGTGGTTTCCCGGGCAGGTGGCCATGTCCTGCTTGGCCGCAGTGGTGCGCTACCTGGAGCTTCTCTCCGACGAGTCCAACTTCAACTCCTTCAGCCTGACCTCACTGGAGCTGGGTCAGTACATGAGGCTGGACAGCGCTGCTGTCAGGGCGCTCAACCTTTTCCAGGTGGGCCCCAACACCCGCTAGCATATTTTGTGGCGTTTTGTTGTTGTTGACACGTTTGCCTCTCGTGCAGGGTGCACCCGATGACACCAGCGGGGCTCACTCATTGGCCGGACTTTTGAACAAGTGTCGCACACCTCAGGGCCAGCGACTGGTCAACCAGTGGATTAAGCAGCCGCTCCTGGACACGACTAAAATCAAGGAGAGGTAATATCTTGACATTTTTTTCCATCACTGGTGCGAACAAAATGATGCGCAGGGTTGTCTTAGGAGATTTTGCAAACGTGCAGGCTGGACCTGGTAGAGAGTTTGGTGTGCGATTCAGAGCTGAGGCAGACGTGCCGGGAGGACGTTCTGCGGCGCTTCCCTGACCTCCAGCGACTGGCCAAGAAGTTCCACCGCCGCGGCGCCACCTTACAGGACTGCTACCGCGTGCACCAGGCCGTCGACCAAATCCCCGCACTCATCACCGCACTGGATAGATATTCGGGTAGCAAACTCGGTCGCTGGCAAACCTCTCTTTTGGCCTCTTTTTTTCTTTTTTTTTAATCATCTTTAAAAAAAAGAGAGCCCTAGAATAAAATATTGCAATTTTCTTTCAAACAAAAAACTGATTTCCAATTCTAATGTATTATTATTATTATTATTATTATTAATAATGTTTTGTTTTTCTCCCTGGGGGAAAAAAACGAGGGGTGGTAAGTCATGTTTGTGTCCATGTTGTCATGCACACCGCTCGCTCCTCGACAGCATGTGATTTGGTGTTTGTTCCCTTAGGCAAGCACGAGGTCCTGCTCGAGGCGGTCTTGATCTCCCCGCTCAGGGACCTGCAGGATGACTTCAGCAAGTACCAGGAGATGATCGAGACCACCCTGGATATGAACCAGGTGCGGCTTTCTCACACTTGGAGCATTCTTAAATCAGTTACTCCGAGATCAAGACGGCACCCTCGTTGGGAGCTGTCTTCAAGATCTCTGCCGTGTTTTAATTTGTTCAATTTTTTTGCTCATTTGTTTTGGCACTGATTTTTGATTGGGCGGGGATTTTTTTGCGCCTGGTATGGTCATCATTTGCCATAGCCCCGTTGAGTTCATCTGAGATTTCGACCCTGTTTACGACCATGTCTGGGTTTCTAATTTAATTTGAGGCGTCATCTCGGGTCGCGGAATGACAACATACGTAACGTTTATCTGAATCGTGTCTCGCTGAAAGCCTTGATGCTCGCGACGCTGATTGTTTCAACCCTTTTGCAGATTGATCACCACGAGTTCCTGGTGAAAGCCTCATTCGATCCCGTGTTGAGTGAACTGCGGGAGAAGATGGACGCCATGGAGGAGAGCATGCAGGCCGTGCTCAATGCCGCGGCAAGGGAGCTAGGTGACTACGGCCCGCTCAGATGGCGAGTGCATCCGCAGGTCATAAATAATGCGATTAAAGTGCGGAGCAGCCATGTGCCGTGGCGCCGCATAACTTCTAAATTCTTGGCCGCGCCGTCAAATTGTCGTTTTGTCCCAAACCTTTGGACAGCGTTCCATGACGTCGAACAAGACACGGCGTGTCAATGCGCGTTGCCATGGTGGCCCTGGGCGGAAAATAAATGGGTCACGCGTGGCAACCTCCGGGCGACATCATGATCTCGCAATAATATGGATGGAAAATATCTTTGAAGTGTCTGCAATAAATTTGAAACACTGCACGACTGAGCTGACGGTCACATCGAAACCGGTCACGGCATCACAGGTTTGGACGCTGGCAAGACGGTGAAGCTGGAGTCGAGCGGCGTGCTGGGCTTCTACCTGCGTGTCACCTGCAAGGAGGAGAGGAACCTGAGGAACAACAAGACGTTCACCACACTGGACGTGCAGAAGAACGGCGTGCGCTTCACCAACGGGTTGGTGTGACCCCCGCCCCCCCGTGTTTTATAAAAATAAACGCGACTTTTGACGTAAACACAACATGTCCGTGATGTGACGTGCGCAGGGTTGGAAGCGCGCACGTTTTTTTTGACACCGCACACATTTCTTTGTCAATGTGATTTCAAACAAAGTCCCACAGTGGAATATCATCCAAAACGGTGACTATTCATTCCTTTCGAGTCACTTTTGAAACTGACCGCACTAAAACCAACAACCACGACTCCAGTGACATCTCTCGTTTGCGTCGAAAGACCACCCGCGCTCCATTGATCTCCTTCACTCTGGGAAATCTTGTTTGACCAACAAGTTTTGAATTGAATTTGTCGGCTCTGAAGTCTCTCTCCCCACATAAAAAAATTTAATTGTCTGATCAAAAAAAAAAAAATGACGCTGGAGGTCACGGTGTTTACAGAAATAAATCTGGCCGTCTCATATCACCAGAGTAGTTAGGTGGCAGGAGGTAGAAATATTTGGGCTAAATGAGGCACCGCTCCTCAGCTCATTTGATGTCAGATGTCTCCCATGTGTGTGTTTTTTCATGTCTGTGGTTGTGCGTGGGTGCCCACTTGGCCTGATCTGACCTGCCGTTTGTCCTCAGCAAGCTGAGTGCGCTCAACGAGGACTACGGCCGCAGCAGGGAGGAGTACGAGGAGGCGCAGGATGCCATCGTCAAAGAGATCATCAACATTGCCTCAGGTGCGGAATCCGCGGCGTGTGTTTTGACACGCGTCATCCATGTGATAGTTGGCGAGCAGCTTCTTGAACGAGAAAGAAAGTCAACGTTTATATACATCCACCGGAAGCATCGTGGACTTTTCTCACTGTAGATCATTTCCGGTCGTTTATTTTTATTCATGCGACGATGGGGATTTTTAATTTGTATTTTTTAAAAACTTGAACTAGGCTACGTGGACCCTCTGCAGACCCTTGGAGATGTCGTGGCGCTATTGGACGCGGTGGTCAGCTTTGCCACGGCGTCGGTTTCCGCCCCCGTGCCTTACGTACGTCCGCGCCTGCTGCCCGACGGGCCCCGTCGCCTGGAGCTGCGGCAAGCGCGCCACCCCTGCATGGAGACGGACGCCGACACTTGCTTCATACCCAACGACGTCACGTTTGTGCAGGGGGAGAAGAGCTTCTACATTATCACAGGTGAGTGTGTGCTCTCGTTTGTTTACATCATTATCCAACCATTTGTCTCCTGTCTTAACAACCCCCCCACCACCCCCCAGAAAAAAAAAAACACATTTAGGACAAGTCCTGATTCCTCCTTATTAGGAAGTGTAATTTGTTGCCTTTTGGAGCTCTGTCCACACATGCACAGATTTCTAAAATGATTCCTAAGAAAATATTTCAGCCATTTAGGGCTCACTTTGAAAAAATTTACATATTTTTTCCTCCAAAAATTAAAATAAAAATGCTTTTCTGTTGCGCCCTTTCAGCCAATCACAAAGCCCACACTAGCATGTGACCAAAAGTCATTTTCAGGATTTGTGAAACCAATTATACGTCTGTCATTTGGTCTTCAGGCCCAAATATGGGCGGAAAGTCGACGTTCATCCGTCAGGTCGGCGTCATCGCTTTGATGGCACAAATCGGCTGCTTCGTGCCGTGCGAGGAGGCTGAGCTGAGCGTGATTGACGGCATCCTTGCCCGGGTGGGGGCGGGAGACAGCCAGGTGAAGGGCGTGTCCACCTTCATGTCCGAGATGCTGGAGACGGCAGCCATCTTGCGGTAGGACCCCGCCCTCCCTCGCCGCCGTCTCGATCCCCGGCCGTAACGTCCCGGTTCTTGGTTGCAGCTCCGCCACGGAGAAGTCGCTGGTCATCGTGGACGAGCTGGGCCGCGGCACGTCCACCTACGACGGCTTCGGCCTAGCCTGGGCCATCAGCGAGCACATCGCCGCCGAGATCGGCTGCTTCTGTCTGTTTGCGACGCACTTCCACGAGCTGACGGCGCTGGCGGCGCAGCGATCCACCGTGCGCAACCTGCACGTCACTGCGCTGACGTCCCAGAACACGCTCACCATGCTCTACAGAGTCAAGCCAGGTTGGTCTCCAACCAACAAGTTAGTTTCCGTTTTTTTCTTTCTTGGGGAGCAGAAGGCTTGAGCCATGTTGAAAAATAAGTTTTTAGCACAACAATTGCAAAAACATCTGCAGCTTGATCACTTCCGTCGATGCAACAATGACGGGGTGCAGTATACGTGAGAACCGCACTTCTTAAGCGCCAGCCGTATCAAGAAATTCTTGTCGATTTGAATTCGATTTATGGTTCAGCCCAAGTGTCCAGAAGTGAGTGTGTGGTTGTGGTGCGGTGAAAAAACTTGAGCATGAAGACACCCGCTCAAATGTTTGACTTTTCACTTTCCGTGTGTGTGCGTGTGCGTGCGCGCTTGGAGATGAGTGTCGAGTGGCCGGGTGTGTGCGCATGCTTGATTGAGCCGTGCGTCATCGGGGAATTCGGGGAAATATTGTGCCATGAAATCCTGGACTGCAAAAGCAACAGACTTGACAATTCATCTTGACTGACAAGTGCCTCAGCTTAAAGGCTCACTTGAGAGCAGCTTCAGATGTCTTTCACTAGGCCACGCCCCTTAAAGGCTCGCATCATGTGTTGTGAATCAGGCAGGTGATTCTTCTTTCTTTTTTTTTTTTTCCCTATTTACAACTTTCTGGCAGGTGTGTGCGACCAGAGTTTCGGGATCCACGTGGCAGAATTGGCTTGTTTCCCCCCGTCGGTAGTCGCCATGGCCAAGGAGAAGGCACAGGAACTGGAGGAGTTTCAGGAGTCGCCGGCGTCTGCCAGAGAGGACGAGCCTGATGCCAAGAGGCGACGCAGCAACAAACAGGTAACTACTCGAGTTTGGGGGGGGGGTGACGCTAACCTCTCAAAGGAATAAATTGGCTACTTTTGCGGAGGACTTGTGATTGCAAGGTTGTTGCAATCACACTGTCTCGAAAATTAATGGATATCTTAACTGTTGTCAGTCTGAAGGGACCCCGAAGAAATTTTTTAAATCATTTTGTTTTAATTATTAGGACGAATAATCGGTTACTGGAATTATCCTTAGCCAAATCTTAGAATTGCTGTTAAAAATAAAAAAATCCAAATAGGTCAGGCCCTACTTCGAACTTTTCAAACAGTTGTACAATCATTTTGTTCTATATTTGGTTATTTTGTATTTTATTTGGCTAACTGCTATATCGGATGACCTCTCCCACAGTTTAGTCGATTAACAAGAGGTTCCAGTGCTGTTGCCCCCCCCGCCCAATATGTGTGTCGATATTAATTATCATTGACAAAGCCGTTTTTAACTTGGCTGCCGCAAAAAAAAGTGTGACAAAAATGTTCCGTTTTCCTGTGGCGATGGGAATTTGCAAAGGTTGACTCGGGGCTCACTTCTGTCCTTCTTCACCCACCAGGTCGGAGAAGACTTGATCCGAGACTTCCTTGAGGAAGCCAAGTGTCTCCCCGCCGCCACCATGACGGAGGAGGAGGTGAGGTTGGCGTTGAGGCGCATGAAGACAGCGCTGCTCGGCAAAAACAATGCGTACGTCTCTGAGCTGCTCACGCACTCACTTCCTGTTATTCCGTCTTGATAGCTTGGACACCTAGCGTCACCCGTGGGAAATGACGAGATCCACCTTTTTTGGGATTTTTTTTTCTTCCCAAAACTGTTTTTCAGGTCGCCGCATTTTGAGTTACATTACGCGTTTAATAAACTTTTTCATGCATGAAAGGAACAAAAACCATGTTGAAAACCAGTATTTTCATTTGAAAGAAAATGTTCTGTTTTGAGGGGAAAAAAAAGTGAAACCTTTTTTTTAACAGATAAAAACCTCAAGTGGAGATACTCACGCCAATACACATTTATTTTGTGTAATGGAGGTTGATTTTATTTTTTTGTGGTGTTGTGGGTATTAAAATGAAACAATTGTTTTTGTCTTCAAACTTTTGAGTCTGATATTGTTCTTTATTTTTCCCCCCAGCTTTTTGGATAAAACAAAGAAGTGTAAATTCTAAACAGACATGTATTCTATTTCAGATAGATAAAAACATGTCATAATAAACCCCCCAACATTATCACAAAAGAATGAGAACTTTTTTTAAATTGGAGATTAATTTCTATTTCAAAATGCAACAAAAACACAAGATGAAATGGAGGGAAAGTTGTTTTGGGAAAAGAAAAAATATTTCAAATTTGGAGAATGTGCTTTTATTCAGAATATTTGTTCCTGTCAAATAATCAAAAAGTGGATGTATGGGATTAAAAAGAAATCTAAAACAATCTGTTTCAGATAAGAACCCCTCCTCCCTCTGGTTGGTAAAGTTTTCATTCATTTCGGTGGAACAGTTTTTCAAGAAAGCGTTGTTCCTCAAAGGTCTTCTGACTGACATTTTCAATGCATTGAGATGCATTCGAATCTCCTTTTAACTGTGACATGAGCAACATTTTGTCACGCTAGGCGTGAGGAATCAAAACCATTTGCAGCGGCCTCTGCCAAGCTTGGAAAATTGTGCTTCCTGAGGTCAATGGTCCTCCGCATTTTCTAGAGCAATTTATTTGGGTCACAGCCGAGTTCATTGACCCGAAGGACAGTTTAGTCTTTTAATCCAATTTATTAAAAAAAAAAAACACGCAAAATGTGGGCAGCGATGTTTAAAACTCAGCAGAACATGTTTCTGGACAACAAAAACTGCGTGGCTGGAAAAGTAATTATATGTAATTCATCGCTCACCGCTTTCAGATCCTGCAAGGATGGGAAAAGTACCAAGTGTGTGAATCAAAGCAGTCAAGTTAAAAACGCCTTACGTCATTTACGCCATGGTCGTTTTTTCGGCCAAAAACGCCGGACAATACAGATATCTATTTAATTTTGGATTTCCCAGAAGTTGTCACAGACAGCATTTCTCATACTGACCAGGTGAGGGCAGCAACTGAAGACTATGAATATGTAACGAGAGCCGAGTTTGTCGTATTTTATGCCATTTAATCACTTTGATTTTTTTGGGGGCTGAAAGTCAAGCAATTTGCGGGGTAAGACAAAGCAGTTACTCTGGCGGTCGACGAGTGGCGCTAGTGTGCAAAACACCGTTGAACAAGTAGCAGAAGAAGAAGGTTGGCTCGGATTGGCTGACGTGACGTCAGGCTAGCAAATGAATTGGAGTCAGGTGTGCGGGAGGATTCAATCGAGCGCGGTGCACAGCTGCGGCAAGATGGCGGCCGACCACGAGTGCATTTATTCGGTGAGCGAGCACACGA
>CAAKHF010017063.1:0-22936 GCA_901007745.1 Hippocampus kuda
CCCCCGATAACGTAAATCAACGATGACTTCAATGACACTCAGAAAAGCAAAAATGTAATGCGCCAAACAGAAAAATCAAGAGAGGAAATCACGAAATAAATTCTATGAGGCACGGGGGGATGTCAACACACAACAAAGGAATAAACTACACAAACAACTCCGAGACAGTGCAGTCTCCTACAAAAGGAAAGATGACGTTTGGGGATTATTTCCCCCTTCCCGTTATAGTTGAGATGGTATAACCCAAGAGGTGCTTGCCAGACAAGTCTTGGGTCGTTATTTAACAAATAACGAAAGTCCGACAGAGCACGAAAGCAACGCATTCTCGCCGTACGTAATCAACTCTTCACGAGCATTTGCTCTGGAGCAAATTTAAGCCAGTTGCGTTCACACGTGCACATTTGGTCCGGCGTAGCGTCGCAAACGAGCATTTGCTTCGGACCAAATTCTTAAACCACCTCCCTGAGGTGGATCAAATTTGGTCCGGTATAAGCTCTATTGCGGCGCTACGCCGGACCAAATGTGCACGTGTGAACGCTCGACTGGCGTAGCGCCGGTGCAGTGCCGGACCAAATGTGCACGTGTGAACACCCCTTATGAAAGTAAAGAAGAGGAAGCTACATTAGAGGTGATCAGACACCAAATATTATGTAAATATGCCGCATCAGAGGTGTTAATAAATTAAATAAATTATTTAATAATCTGGTCCAAATGCGCCGTGATACAGATGTTAAGAGTATAATGTAAATATAGCATATTAGAAGGGAATTGACATTAGCTCTGTGTAAATATGCTACATAAAAGGTGCATATACATTCAATATAATGCAACTATTCGACATTGGGCCTATTAAAGATGAAATCTGATGTAAATATGCTACAATACGCAAACAAAACCAATATGATAAATATGCAATGTTAGGTGTTTAAAAGATGAAATATTTATAATATGTACAGATGTTACCTTATCACCGTTTCCATTTTAAAATACGGGGAAGGGAGAGTCAGCCCAGGCCAAAATCAACATTGTAATAATATCTGGATCATGTACATCATATTACTGACCTCAACATTGTCACCATCTGGTGTTGACGCCTGCGTACCTTAGAGTATGACCAATATGGGATTTTTGCCGCTTTATCTGTGTATAGTGCTGTCACAAATTAATTGATTATCATATCGATTATTTCATCGGTTACTGAGGAATCGCTCAATTTACACCACGGATAAGGTCTGTTCGCTTCTAATATGCCCAATTTCCACACATTTACATGGAAATAAGATGAGGTCAAGGTGTTAATCTAAAATTGGGCACTTGGCCCAGCAGTGTAAATTCAGGCATGACAATTCTCCTGAGGGTGACTTACGTGCTGGCAGGGTGGACAGAACCACTCGCCATCCGGGATGAGCATGAGTGGCGGTCGGAGACAGGCTGTGTGATATCCACTGTCGCATGAGTCGCACAACAGAATCTAATGATGACACGCGCAAACAAGATGAAGCCACAGCAAACCCCAGCGATGACATCGTTCAGATTTAAAAAACAAAACAAAAAAAAAAACTTGCGTACCAGTTCCGGGTGGTTGGGAAGACCGCAGTGAGTGCAGGCGTCCTCCTTGGGAAGGTCCTCAGACTGGCACGAGTCATCCGAGTGGCTTCCTCCTTCATTGGCCTCCTCGCCGCCTTCAGCTTTATTCACCATCACCTCCTCATCTTCTTCATTCTGTTTGTGGCGCTTGATGTTGGACCAACGGGGATGCCCGTGTCTCCGCTTACCCTGAACATATCAAAAAGGGGACGGTGGCAGGTCACTATCAAAAGCATTGAGTTACATTTACAACTAAAATTCAAATATTTGTTCAGTGGAATAATATTAATTTGGTAGCTTTTCTCTTGGCTGCACTGCTAAAAGTACATGTACAGAATGAGAAGGACCTTCGATTTTTCATCATATTCTAGTAGTATCCTTGTGTTAACATGTCAATATAATCTGCCCCGAGAATGAGCAACGATGACAGAGTGTATGTAGTACGCTACCCTGCGCTTCCTCGTATGGACGACAGCCTTTGCTTTTCCATTTTTCTTGGCAGCAACACTTTGCTCTTCATTGTCTTCGTCTTCCTCCTCCTCCTCCTCCTCCTCACCCTCCTCTTCTTCTTCATCATCATCATCATCATCATCATCATCATCATCTTCTTCTCTCGTCTGCTTTCGTTGCCCTTTCTTTTTTTTCGGGCTCTCAGCTGCCTTGGAGCTTGGCCTGCATGGTTGACAAGGCACATATTTTGTGGAAGAAGATGCAAGTTAATGACAGGGGAAAAACAACATTTGTTTGGGATTAGAAAAAAAGCTACAGCAATTCGGGCTGAACAATTACGGTACTCAAATTCAAAACTGAGATCGCAATATAGTAGAATGCTATTTTCAAATCCAAAGGCTGCAATTTAAAAAAGAAAAAACGGTAGGGGGGTATTTCTGTTACTCAGCAGGGTTTTTTTTTTTAAATACATGCATACATACACGTGTAATCTGATTTATGATTTTGTGCTTGTTTGGTGGAAGTTCATGAGGTTGCCAAAGTAAATAGTTAAAAGACTGCAAGTCAAAGTGTTTAGTAAATTAACAACTCACGTAAGTAGATAAACCGTCTTTCATATTAATTCCCAAAAACCCACACCTACAGTATAAGACCAAAACATGTATGTATATCTGCTATTGTTAATTGTAGTTTCTTTGCGTTTGTTAAACAATATATGGGAAGAGGATATTGAAAAAATCGACCATCAAATTACAATTGCAATATTGAGGAGAGAAAAAAAAAAAAAAAAAAGAAAATCGCAATTAGATTACTTGGCCACATCCTCAAAGCAGAGAGAACAAAAAGGACTAAATCTGTTTTGAATAAGGTCATTGGCATATGTTTTTTTTTTTTAAAAATGTTTTATTGTTAACGTGTTAATGTTTGACGCGGTTGACAAACCTGGAGATCCTGGCAGACCTCCTGAGGGACCTTCCCCCTTGTGACGCCTCCTTCTGCTGCTCTTTGGCCTTCAACTTGTTCCTGCGATGAGGCGGAATCTTGATCTTCAAGCGGATTCCTTCCTTCTGGAGCTCCGAGGAGGCCTCCTCTCTTGGCCATGGCTTCCCGTCGGCATCCTTCTTGCTTGACTGATCCGCTAGCGCACCATTGATGCCTTCTTCGTCCCTCAACTCTGCTTCCACTTTTCCTAAAGTACTCACGTCCTTCTGGTGGTCATCTTTGTTTCCTTCTGTTTCCATGTGAAGGTCTCGTGTTCCCAAGTCGGGATCCTCTCCCTGAGGGACATTTTCCTTGGTTTCGTTGTCAGCGCTTGTTTTCACACCCTGGTCGACGCGTGCCGTCTCCACGACGACGGGGTCGTTCCTCACCAGCACCGACATGCGCCCCATCTCCAGGGTTCCTACACATTTCAAATGTTAAGATTCCAAACCTTTTCCAGATCAAAATGACCAGACTTGTTTTTTTTTTTAAAAATTA
The DNA here is from genome assembly GCA_901007745.1 of Hippocampus kuda. Classification (NCBI taxonomy): domain Eukaryota; kingdom Metazoa; phylum Chordata; class Actinopteri; order Syngnathiformes; family Syngnathidae; genus Hippocampus; species Hippocampus kuda. The sequence goes on from CAAKHF010017063.1 coordinate 3,517, forward strand.
GCTAAACCTTGGTTGTAAAAACATTTGACTAGTTCATATTCTTTTGAAAATACCCCACTGTTTTTTTGTAAATTTGTAAATTTATTTCCATTTTTTTCAATGGAATCCTCAGCTATTCATTCAACTATAACTAGACGTCAACAAAATCGAAGTCTAGACTCATAGTAGTAAACGTGTCAAGGAAGCACGAACCTCCACTGATTAAGATCTTTGTATGCCTGTGAGAAACAAAGTTTAGCAAAAAGTTCACGAAACTTTTTGCTGCATGTTTCTTCTGGAGCATTTTTTTTTTTTTTGCAATCATCTGTAAGCCATTTATTTTTAAGGTCAATGTTGTAAAATGATTTTGATGGATTACATCTCTTCGGATCATCATCTGCAACATCTGCTATTTCTGTGAGCCCATCTATGCCGTTGTACATTAGAGATTAGCATTAAGCTAGTGGATTTCTGTTGGCTGAAATGATCTGGCTTGGATGAAAAATGTGGCGTTTAAATATGCAGTACAATGTTTAATTCTTTAGGCGTTACTTTTAAACCTCTCCTGGGAGTGGCAGGTTGAAGCATGCATGCTTTGTTTGGACAACTGTAGCAGCATGTGTCTCTTTTCATTTCCTTACAGTGATGTTATCTGTTAAACTCCCATTCATTGACTGTGAGCGAATGGAAACACGTCCTAAGAAATACTCTATAAAGTATGTTTTAAAATTTTCTTTGTATTTAAAGAGTGTGGAAGGGATAAAACTATGCACAATTTCTTCTTTTTTTTTTACTGGCCAGTCTCTCTATTTCACTGATTTTCATTAAGGGAGGATTGACTGTAGTTTCCACTTTTCATACTTTTTCAGGGCAGGAAATGAATCAAATTCCATATTTTCCATACTTGCGTTGTATCCCTGTACATTCTTCTCTTCCTCCGCCGCTTTGCAGCCGTTCTCTTCGTTGGATGTCGGTCCACGGATGACCCCCACGTGACGCGACACGATTGATGACCTCCCGTTAGCCAGCTCAGGGTGCTGTTGAGCTGCCTGGCCGCCAGTTGGTGCTAATGAGACATCCTTACTCTGTATGACTGAGGGGTTGCACACTATGATGCTGCTGCTGTTGCTGTTGTTGTTGTTGAGGTGGTTGCCATGGTAGCTTTCAGCGAGCTTCAGCTCTCTCTTCTTCAGTGGTATCTTAGCCTGTTGACTGCTCCTGACCACGGCCCGCTCGGTCTCCTCTTCCTTGTTTGCGTCCTGCTTGGGCACTGTCGTCATGACGACAGACAAATCCCGGCTCTCCGATTTGATGACAGAGGTGATGGTGCTCACATGGTTATCGATGGGAGGCGCTTGATCACTGGTCTTTTCCTCTTTCGTCTCCTGCTTGATCCTCACTGTCTGCTCCTTGTTACCCACTAGCAGCAGAAAATGACAAGACATTTTTTTCCCCAAAATCCTTTTTTCAGATTGTAATGATTTTTTTCCCTCTCCCTTTGCTTAGAGGAAAAAAAAAACACAAACACTGTGAAAACATTGTTAGACAAGTGTGTGGGTCCTCTGGGACTTCAGATTCAGCCAGTCACATTCACCCTAATGTTAAATGGAAGTCAGCACACAGATCCCACCATCTTAAGTGCCAAGTAAAGTTCAGTTGCTCGGGTGAGCTTTTCTTGATATCACCACCCTCTTAAAATAATGGCCTAAATCACATTTTGACCCCCCCCCACCCAAAAAAATGCTTAAAACATCTCAGGCTGTTATCCACCTCTGCTATAATTGGCTACATCCTTCGTTAAAACGGGTTATTAAATTCTAAACCTCAAATGAAATTATTAATCCACAGAATACTAGATACTCATCATTAAATGAAAAAAATACATGGCTCAGCAGCGACAATGCCAAGGATTGGACACTCTCTACACTAAAAAAATTGCTGAAAAGGCAGTATGAAAACTGGTCAAGGATGCTACAAAGAGGCCGACAGCAACAGTGAAGGACCCGCATGAATTTCTGGCAAGTGCTGACAACAATCTCCCATCTTCTTTATATGTCTGGGCAAAAATGACACGTGAACATTGTAGACTAAACATAACCCCCAATAAATGACATCTTAAATGTTCAACAATTTATCATCTAAAAAAAAAGACAACAAGCTGCTGGTCAGCTTGTCCATGCCTTTGTTATACATCCTCTAGCTCTCTTATGCTTTTTTTCTCATGTACAGTTGTACAAGTAAGGCAGGGCGACCTTAGCAAAATATTTTCAGCTTGGAAGCACATACCTTAAGGTCAAAACATTTCAACATGTGGGGGAAAAAACAAATTTCACAACATACAAACTACACTATAGAAGCCACTTTCCCCCTCCAAAAAGTTTTAAATAAATTAATAAAACACACACAACTAAAATAAAAATTGTCCCGAGAAACTAAAACAATTGATGAGTGTCACAGCCCTAATTTAAAGTCACTTATGTAATGTTAATCTTACCTTGTTTGAGGGGTTTTTCGTCTTTTTCAACTTCCACATTGTCAGCGACATCCTCTGAGTTCTTGAGGTGTTTGCCATCTTCGTACACTTTGATGCCACACAAGAAAGAATGTCAGTTGACTGTACATTAGATTTCTCTCACAATAACTCCATCTATTTTCTGAACCGCTTTATCCTCACAAGGGTCACGGGGTGCTGAAACCTATCACACACATGAACAACCACACAGAGACGAACAGCCATTCACGCTCACACTCACACCTAGGGACAATTTAGAATGTTCAATCAGCCTGTCATCCATGTTTTTGGAATGTGGGAGGAAACCGAAGTACCCGGAGAAAACCCACGCAGGCCCGCGGAGAACATGCAAACTCCACACAGGAAGGCCGGAGCCGGGATCGAACCTACGACCGCTGCACTGTGAGGTTGACGCGCTAACAACTGCACCACCGGGCCACCCTCACAATAACTCACTTAATCAAATAAAATCCATTCATTTTCTGTGGCACTTTTACTCATTAAGGACCTGGGTGAGCTGGAATCTATCACAGTTGACTTTGGGTGAACAACGGTAAACCCTTGACTGGTCGGCAGCCGATCGCAGACCGAATAAAACAAAGTATGTATAGGATATTGCATATTAATGCATTCATACAAATAGGAGAGTCTCTGCGTTTGAGTAAGTTAACGCTGTCCGATACCATTTGAGGAAATGTGGGCTATGTTTTAACTCACATACTGTAGACGTTTCCAATATGAACAGAACATATTCTCACTGATATTTTCAACAAATCATATTCAGGCTGTAATATTAACAAATTATTACCAATCACAAGTGTTGAAAACAGCCTGGGAACAAATTAATTCTTTTGGACACTTCAACTGTCTGAGAAATCTTGTAACAGTGCCTCTTTATTCCACGGTAGCCTTGCGGCATGATGTCTTTTTAAATTTGCTGAAATATAGTGCTTGCCAGGAAATGATAATATCCTCTAACTGTGGATCACTTTTATGTTTGCTATCAAAGCATTTTTGATGACAACTTGAAAATGTGAAATATTGTTTATTCATTCACCTGTTTCTCTGTGAGCAGGACTGCAGCTTCCGGATTCAGACAATTTCTGCTCTTGGTCCTGGTTCAGGTTCGGGAAGACTTGGGCCTTCAGGATTTCCAGAGCATCAGCCAGGTCATTACGGCTCCTGAGGGGACCGTTGGCAAGGACACTCAAGTTGAGAGAAACGCAATCCGGATGGCAAAGTAGACCTTCCGTTTGGTTCCGGTACCTGACTATGCATCTCCAGGTGGAGCCGTCCAGGTCGTCCTGCTCTTCCGTGTACAGCCGGATGTTTTGCTCCTGGTCCAGCTGTAGCCAATACATCAGGCCCTGTTTGTCCCGCCCGATGGGCTGCAGGCGCATCTTGTCCGGCTCCTCCTCGTTGATCACCGCTTTGAACTTGAAGTTGTCGTCAAATTGGCACTCGCAAAGATACTGAGAAAACGCATGAAGTCACATGAAGTGATTGCACAGACAACCACTGTGCGACGACACATTTTCCAATTTTGTTCTTTTGCCTCATTTTATTTTCTTTGTCAATCTTGTCTACTGTATACTTGCAATATATAATGACAAAACTGAAATACTCCACCACGAGATGGCAGAAAATACAATTGGCCTGTCAGTCCACATGCTGCCACTCATATAACAGAATGATTTCAACAGGTCCAGATTTCAAATGAGAAAGTAAATTTGTGAGTTAATTGATGAGCCCATCATTATTTTAGTAGGTACAGTATACCGTTTGTGTCATTTTTTGTTTAGTAGTGTGCTGTTAGATTTCTTCAAATAAAAGTCAAATGAATGCTTGAACTCGGGAAGGGTTGTGTTACTGATTTTGAGGTTGTACAAATCCAAATTTAAAATGATTTCTCAGTCAAGTTGATCAAACTTAAAACTGCTCATTCATTAAAAGTCAGCACTGGGTGGAGAAAATAGGCTTTACATTAAAGCGTACAAGGAAAAGTTGTGAAAACACTTCAGCTATAATATGTAATGATTTTGGTTCACTTATCAATACAGATTACATACAGCTACCTAATCGACGTGCAACAAAATTAAATACTGACTTTTTTGGACACAATTGGACTACAGTGAGGATTTTTTTGAAGACCTGTGACCAGCAAATTCCAGTATTAAGTGTCATTTTTAAGGAACTTAATACTTTTAAAAGGTAGGAAGACACCAAGAATTTATCAATCTGTGTGGGATTGTGACACAGGGACATAATGACATATGATTGGAACAATTTTGTTCTGTGGACTATTTCAAGATGTGGGAATGTCATACTTTGAGAATGCTGGACTTGCATTCCATGGACATGTCCTGATAGCCGTTCTGTTCCAGCTCCCAGGCCCAGGCGCTGTTCAGCTCCTGGCAACACTACAAGAAAATTAACAGCAGCTTTAGCACTTTGAAACCTCATTCTCACACAGATCTCAAATCAACTTTGGACCAACTGAGTGCTTCACTTGCTTTGGCCAGGTATTTTTCCCAGCGTTCCGTCGTCACGCTCTTGCCGAGCTTTCGAAGCAGCTTCACGTGAAGTTCTATGAGAGGTTTTGGAACTGAAAAGGAAAGTGAAAATGACTGGAAATGTAAATCTTTAAATATATGCCGACATTGTCCACTTTCTTTGAACTACGTTAAACTAAATAAAAGATGTAAGAGAAGAGAGCAAATCTCTCTTTTTCGTTAATGGATGCTACAGCTTCTTGTTGCTTTCGAGTTTAGCTTGTAGCAGACGTGTGCACATTGCAAGTTTTATCCAATCCAATCCAACTAGACCAGATGGATGCATGCGTTTAACAACAAATAATGATTTTAGACTTTCACTGAATGCAACAACTGTCCTTCAATAAAAAAATATTAAAACATGTTACTAACATTAAATTTAAGTGCAACCACTCAGATAGGTATTTTATTCTATCAATAAAAAAATCGGAAGTACTGTCGTAAATCACGGTTACGATGTCAAACGACACGGCATTTCAAACTGAAACTACTCGATTTACAAAAGCAGGCTCAGGTGGTGTACGGTAACATTTTGAGTGGAACTCGTTGCGATTTATTAAGCCACAAATATGATAATAAACAAGTATAGCGCGTGTGTGAACTCTCAGCATCAATGCTAATTTCTCGAGCTAGCTCGCTGTGTAGGCCCCTACTACGCATGCGCAAATTTGACAGCAACCAATTCTCATCCACTGTTATTAGCGACCCTCTCTCCCGTTTTCTTTAACAGTGACGATTACATTACTGTAAAAATAAACAAACAAACGTGAAGTTTAATGTCAGTTCGAAATTAGATTCCTGTTGCCAGTGAATGAAAGCAAATAAAAAAGTACACCTGACAAGACTCAAGGCGGTAGAGCTAACCAGGCTGCATCATGGCTACCTTCTCTTCATTACATTCACTCATTTTAAGTTTTGTTGTTGCTCTTCTTCTCTTTCACACAACATCCACCACGTCTCGTCACTTCTAAATGACTCTGGGCACCACTCAGCCACTTAAAATAATTGTTTGTTTGTTTTTCCACAGCAAATGAGAGTGAAGGCTTTTTGGGGGGCGCGGGGGTGGCGGGGCGCTAGCTTGGTGTTAGCTTCGATGGTTTCTCCGGGTTCAAACTTCGGAACTTGCTCTCATTTCTGGCTGCTTGTTTTATCAAATGGCGGAAGACTGAAAAGCGAGGCCATAATGTCGCTATGTGGTGTAACGTCGTACGAAGGCTGGTGATGTTAACCAAAGCGAACAGACATCTTCATCACCCTCACCATCATCGCGATGAGAGTAGCGATGGTGCCCGGGTGCCCCCCTTCTCCCCCTTCTCCTCCTTCTCCTCCTCCGAGTGTCGCAGCTATTCCACCACTTCTTGCTTTCGCCACAATAGTGACAAAAATGAGCCTCTCACCTGACGTCTTGTCGCGCAGGTAGCCCTCCATTTGCGGGAACGTCATCTCAGGCAGGTCGAGGGCTGCCCCGTAGCGCTCCAGGAACGAGCAGACCTCCGCGAAGCTCGGGCATAGCGCCGGCTCGGAGCTCCTGAGCAACGCCGGAGCAGCCATGTTTCAAGGCGAACTGAAGCAGGAGGGGAGGGCCGGCCACCGCTGGGAGGATGCGAGTCAAAGGGAATGAATGGGGGACACGGGCTGGCAAGGTGGTGGTTGGAGAAAGACTATAATATCCGGATAAGCTTTTTCAGCATAAAACCACCAAGCCCCATGAAAACGTTTTCGCTGATATAATTTTTTTACATTGACAGCAAATCTTTACTGGTATGTCTGGTGTGTAATTACACTTGACTCTAAAGTGAGAAGTTATAAGAATATACAGTATCGCGATAGAAAGACAACAGCAGCAACCCAGCGTGGTTTTGTTTTTTGACCTCATTAACCAAACGTGCACGATAAAGCAACACGAAACGGCTCATGCAAATTTGTTTACGTTCCCGAAGCACAACGATGTTTACAACATTAAAAGTGAGTGTTATGTTGCGTTGGTATGCCGAAAAACATTAGATAGATAGATAGATAGATAGATAGATAGATAGATAGATAGATAGATAGATAGATAGATAGATAGATAGATAGATAGATAGAGAGAGAGAGAGAGAGAGAGAGAGAGAGAGATAGAGAGATAGATAGATAGATAGAGAGAGAGAGATAGAGAGAGATAGAGAGATAGAGAGAGATAGATAGATAGATAGATAGATAGATAGATAGATAGATAGATAGATAGATAGATAGAGAGAGAGAGAGAGAGAGAGAGAGAGAGAGAGAGATAGATAGATAGATAGATAGATAGATAGATAGATAGATAGATAGATAGATAGATAGATAGATAGATAGATAGATAGATAGATAGATAGATAGATAGATAGAGAGAGAGATAGATAGATAGATAGAGAGATAGAGAGATAGATAGATAGATAGATAGATAGATAGATAGATAGATAGATAGATAGATTTAACTGGATGGTGTTACATTCCCAGACTCCTGAAAAATAATTTTAAGCAGCATTAACATTATTCTTTACGGTGGTAAATAACCCCATTTATAAATCTTAACAACTAAATCAAATTAAATCATCGTGCAGAACATCTCCGATGAAATGCAGACACCGTATTTGGAAGTCCGAGGCAGTGTCTGGACCATGAAGGCATCGCAGTAAAGAATACCGGAAGTAGTTTCGTAGTGAAAGTTATCTTTGTTTCAACTGTTGAAGGAGTTAGAATCTCACTTCTTCCACTGTAGCCATTATTTTAGTCCCTCTCGTTATTTCCAAAGTTATTGTAAATGCAGTCATGTTAGCGTCGTAAACGACTTGCAAAGAACGGAAAGGTGAGATCTCTCCTCATTAATTTCGTCGCTTTTATTGCAATTTAAACTAGCCGGTCGCTTTTGCTAATCAGTTTCCAGTACATCTTGAGTGATGCATTCATGTACTTTAAGTGCAATTAATCTTGAAAGCTTACCTTGTTATGATTGCCAGTCAATTAAGTGTTAAATAAATAATATCCCATTCACTGCATATATTGGTAAAATCAAATGGATAGCAAACGTAGAGCACTCGGTAAACGTCTTTTATGTTACAAAAAAGCTATTTTGTTCGTGGAGAAATTGTGTTGTATTTGTTGTCGTAGCTTGTTTTGTGCATGCTTTTATTTTTAACCTCAAACAGACAGCTGCACGTGTCGTGCAATGGAGCGATGGCGATGGATGCCTTAGACAAGCTCATTCATGCCTAGTGTATTTTTGTAACATTTTTTGAGCGCGTTTGTGTGGTGCAGAATTATGTTTTTGTGACACAGGCAGCATGTTGACTGTTAAAATTCATGCATGATAAATGGGGCGTGTTACCCCTGCAGGGCCTTTTTTCAAGTTTCACTAATTTATTATTGAATACACAATGATTACAAAAACTGTATGTATCCCAACATGATATGTCTATACTCTATATACTGTCATTAGATTGAATGGATCATTGTAACACACCGTAAACAGTTGCCCGTATGTACTTGACTGACCACACAAGAATTTAAGGAAGTTTCCTTGAGATCATGCAACACATGCAATGCTTCATGTGATGACTGTTGTGTGTCATTCAAATCTCAAGTCATGAGTCACATTGGGCGTTAAGTTTACGTGCTTTGCAACTTTAACAACACGTCTACAGTCTGCATACCAGTGTCAATGATGCTCTCATGACTACAGGCTTCCATGTTTACAAAATAAAAAGCCGCAACAGGCATTTGCAGTTTTGCACGGAAAACCTCATCAAAATTGACGCCGTGTTACATCCACATTAGATGGGGTACGTACAAATGCGTTACAATGTCATCCATCCAGGACACGCAATTCTATTTGGAGCTCATTTGCACAAATTCCTTCGTCTTTTTTCTGTCAATATAAGAGCCCGTGTATTCGCCCAAAATGGCAGATTTCCTGTTTAATTTGGGGCATGGGTCTAAGAGGCTGGTAATAGACGCCTGGTGCGTCATGCAGTTCGGAAAATGAATGAATGAATGTAATATACTGCCCCTGTTGGCCACGCGCACACCAGAACGAGCAACAAAGTGTCCACTGAGCATGAAACCATGATGCTTAAAATATTAAAGTCTACATTCTGTTGAATTATGTTATTCATGTATTTTTAAAAATAAAGTACAATTTTGTGTACTGCTAATTTCCCGTTCATAATCTTTTGTCCCAGAACGTGATCATGGCCATCGCCCACGTGGCCACTGAGTACGTGTTTAGCGACTTCCTCCTGAAGGATCCTAATCAAGCTCGATACCGCAGTGTGCGCACCGAACTGGCGGTGGACAAGATGGTGACCTGCGTAGCTGTGGGCCTTCCTCTCCTCCTCATCTCATTGGCCTTCGCGCAGGAAGTATCCGTCGGTCAGCACCGTTTCATTACTTCCGACAAGCACAAAAAAAAAAACAGATGAGGTTGTTGGTTTGTTGCTTATACAGAAGGAAATGCCATTAAACAGTTATTTTCTCCTTTGATATATTACTCACAACTTAAACATGGGGCGGCCCGGTAGTCCAGTGGCTAGCACGTCGACTTCACAGTGCAGAGGTACCGGGTTCGATTCCAGCTCCGGCCTCCCTGTGTGGAGTTTGCATGTTCTCCCCGGGCCTGCGTGGGTTTTCTCCGGGTGCTCCGGTTTCCTCCCACATTCCAAAAACATGCATGGCAGGCTGATTGAACACTCTAAATTGTCCCTAGGTGTGAGTGCGGGCGTGCATGGTTGTTTGTCTCTGTGTGCCCTGCGATTGGCTGGCTACCAATTCAGGGTGTCCCCCGCCTACTGCCCGAAGACAGCTGGGATAGGCTCCAGCACCCCCCGCGACCCTAGTGAGGATAAAGCGGTTCGGAAGATGAATGAATGAATGAATGAACTTAAACATGATCCCCCTCCGCCCCAGAAAGCAAATGGTCGAGTCCATGAACCAGGAAGTAATATGCTAAATAGCAACCAAACACAAAATTGGCACTCCATCATTATTTTTTTATTTTAAAAGAGGAAATTATTCTTTTTTTATGGCACGTTAACTGATTAAACCATTCCCCCACGGCAGGATCAAAACTGATGCAGTCCCATCGTCTTACATCACCTATGAGCTAGGAATAAGCTAAATTGTGAACAAACATCCAAATAAAAAATAATTAAATAGGACTTATTTTTTTTAAACATCTGTCATGATTAAACCCGTGCCCAAACTGAATTGGTACAGTTCATGGCCTCACATCATTCTCCGTGAACCAGGAAGTAGTATACTAGCTAACAAATGAAAATTATGTCAGAATACATACAGTATTTGAAACTTTTTGTCAAGGAATAATTCATTTTCTCTATTTCCATTTGTTTCATGATTAAATGGTTTATCCCCTGCCCGACAAACAAAATTGGTCCTAATGTTCCATGTCATCTTCCGTTAACCCAGAAGTAGCCTCCTACTTAGCTAACAAACACAAATTCAAGTCACAGTATGGAATGTAAATTTCTTTTTTTGCCATTTGTGTCATTATTAAGCCACGGTACTCTCCTATAGTCTCATATCACATTTCGTATATTCTTCACAAACCAGGAAGCTCGCAAACTAGATTAGAGAAAAGTTCCGCATGGTGGTGTTTATGTGAGGTGTGTTGACATTTGTTTGTTGACTTCAGGGACCCAAATTAGCTGCTTTGCTCCCAGCAACTTCTCATTGAGACAGGCAGCATACGTAGACTCGTTCTGCTGGGCGTCCGTGCACACGCACACACTGCCTCTCTGGCTGCACAAGGTACACACTCACAGACGTGAACTCGTTCTCACTCACCCACACACTAACGTTCTCACATGAGACACTCTCACACATACTCTCACTCTCATTCCAATGCTCAGACATAGTCACACCACAATCTCTCTCTCTCTCTCACTCACTCACTTACACTGATATTTGTGTGTTCCGGCCGCAGTTCTTCCCGTACATTCTGCTGCTGGTGGCCATGCTGACGTACAGTCCAGCTCTGTTCTGGAGATTCTGGTCAGCGCCGTTATTGCAGTCGGACCTTGGCTTCATAATGGAGGAGCTGGACCGATGCTACAACCGAGCTGTCACGCTCGCCAAGCGCATGACCACCGATGCTTTGCATGGATCCGACAGGTATCGCATCTCAATGCTTTTTTTATTTCACTTTTTTCTATTTTTTCAGTATTTTAATACATTTTTTAAACTTTACATTCCAGCAGTTTACCTTACTTGACTCTTTTGTTTACGTACAAATTCATTTTGCAGCCATCACGAGTGATGTCATGCTGAATTATTTACTTTACAATACTTACATATTATCGTACATACTGGTACTCAACTTTAGTCATTAATTTTAATGTAGCTGTTGTTTATTAACTTTTTTTACATGTTTTTATTTTAATGTGTTTTCAATTTTTATTTATGAATTGTATTTTTATTTTACTTCTTTGTTTGAAACATGAGGCGGCCCGGTATTCTAGTGGTTAGCACGTCGACTTCACAGTGCAGAGGTCGTGGGTTCAATTCCAGCTCCGGCCTCCCTGTGTGGAGTTTGCATGTTCTCTCCGGGCCTGCGTGGGTTTTCTTCGGGTGCTCCGGTTTCCTCCCACATTCCAAAAACATGCATGGCAGGCAGATTGAACACTCTAAATTGTCCCTAGGTGTGAGTGTGAGAGTGCATGGTTGTTTGTCTCTGTGTGCCCTGCGATTGGCTGGCAACCAATTCAGGGTGTCCCCCGCCTACTGCCCGAAGACAGCTGGGATAGGCTCCAGCACCCCCCGCGACCCTAGTGAGGATAAAGCGGTTCGGAAGATGAATGAATGAATGAATGTACTTTATGACATTGTACTTTCCTGAAATTTTGCTGTACTTTTTAAACTTTTAATTTCAGTTTCTATTGAATTGCCTTTCATTTTCCTCCATTTTTTTCTACTTCATACTTTATTTTGCTTTACTGTATTTTATTTGCTTCACTTCATTTTTACGTATAATTTATCTTATATTTGAGCTTCTTGTATTTTACTTTATTGTTAGCTGACTTTTTTGTTTTAGTTTTCGCTCCGGCTTCTGGTCCCATCCTCAAAATGTTCCTCCCAATGAACATCCTTCTGTAAAGTTTTACCAATTAAAAACATTCCATCGATGAACTTACATCACGTAGTTTCCTTGTTGTAACATTTACCCTTTCAAAATAAATCTTTCTCCTTTGCTCCATTTCACTCAGTACTATTTCTTGTCGTCATCAAGTTGCAGCGACCCAACGGAGGGCTGTTTCAACTACCCGCTGGTGGAGAAGTTCCTGATGACCAAGCGTTGCTCCCGCGTCCTGTTGGCTCGGTACCTGCTGTGCCGAGGTCTGACGTTGGCCACGCTGCTGTGCGCCTGCCTCTACCTGGGCTACTACCTGCACTTGGCCCCGCTCACCGACGACTTTGGCTGTACGCTGAGAGTGGGCCTGCTTGCCAATGACTTGACCGTCCCGAAAAGGGTGCAGTGTAAGCTCATCGCTGTGGGAGTCTTCACGTTGCTCAGGTACGTGGTATGTGAAGTCTTTTATTTTGAAATGGCAAACGTTTCAATAGGTTTCGAACTGTGGAAAAGGTCAGACAAATAGAAACAGAGAAAACCATTGTACTGGTCAGAGTGTGACAGAAAGATGGGAACTGAGATGGAAGTTGAAATTCTGCACAGGAAATTGTATTTTGAAAAACCAAACACTGTAGAAGGACAGAGACTGTGATAAAAAGTAAGATATTGGACAGGAAGCTAACCATTTCAAAAGGATGAAACCTGAGAAGCTGCACAGAAAAAGTACTGCTTTTCAAAAGTCAAAAGGATGTAAATTGAGAAGAAAGTTGAAATGCTGGGCCTGATGTTTTATTTTGGAAGTCAAAACTTAGAGAAGATTGGAAACTAAAACTAAAGGTGCGATACTGGGCAGGAAGACTGAATCTGAAAAGCCAAGAATAACAAAAGGATTGAAACTGAAATAAATGAGGCGATGTTGGGCAGGAAATTGTATTTGTAAAGTCAGAGATGGGAACTGACGTGAAAGATGAGATACTGTCTGAGCGGGAAGTTTTATTTTAGAAAGTCAAATGTTGCAAGTTTCTATATAAAGGGATGGAAGCGGGATATACTGCTTTGCTGCTGTGAATTGGGAATTTCTCCATTGCGAGACTAATAAAGATTTTCTTATCTTATTTTATTTGGAAAAGACCTGATGGAGCTAGAGATGGTGTGCAGGAAGTTTTACTTTGAAAAGTCAGAAGGATGAAAACTGAAATGAAAGGCAGGATGCAGGAAAATGTTTTAATTTGAAAGCCAACAGGAAGCATTCTCCTCCTAGCCTGGTCAACTTAATCGTCTTCTCTACGCTGATCCCTGTGGTGATCTATGCCAGTCTCCGCCCCCTCCTCTGTCACCGCTACGCCCACTTCCTGGAAACTTACCAATTGCTGCCCACGGTGAGTGTCCTGCCCACGCCCAGCAGCCAATGGGACGACCTCTCTCTCTATCTGCTCTTCTTGGAGGAGAACATCAGCGAGCTCAAATCCTACAAGTACATCAAGGTCTGGATGTACGCGATACATAATCCAAAGTATGTCTGTATTATATAAAATCACCATTTTGTTTCCACAGTGTCCAATAATGTGGCCTATTGTGTCCCACAATTTCTGCCATTTTTTTGCAATAAGGTCCCCTCTTATGTCCCATTCTGTGTCATGCTGTCTTGTTTGTTCTTGTTGTTGTTCCACTATGTAGTGACCACTATGACAGTATTTAATGATAATTGTGTTTAGGTGCTGGAGTTGCTGAGGAAAAGAGGAGAATGCTCGGGTGAGGACTTTGATGCCATGGGTCTGCTGCAGACGCTGTATCTTGTCAAGATGGACACTGTAGATGCAAAGAAAGCCGCCGAAGCGGCGGCAAAACCGGACCAGGTTGTCATCCACGAGGAAAAGTCGGACAAAAACAACATCCAAAGCCACAACAGACAGGAGGATGAAGACACGATAGGAACTGAGATGAAAGGTGAGATTCTGGACAGGAAAAGTTGAAGTTTACGGAAGAATGAGAAGAGAGGAAAATTGAGTCACCGGACAGGTTTTGATTTTGAAAAACAAAGAGTTACAGCAAGGCTGGAAACTGAGATGAAAGGTTAGATGCTGGTTAGGAAGTTTTTTTTAATTTGAAATGCTAATGCCAAAGAGAATGATTGAAACTGGGTTGAAGAGCTAGACAGGAAGTTTTACTTTGAAAAGTAAGATGATACAGAGTGATGGAGAACCTGAGATGAAAGGTGAGAGGCTCAATGAGAATTTTATTTTGAAATCTCAAATGTTAGAGAAAAAGCAAAGTTGAGATTCTGAACAGCAAATTTTATATTGGAAAATCACACTGAGTAATCTGATGAGATGCTCTGATGGAAGTTTTATTTTGAAAGGTCCAACATCCCATTATTTCTTTCCAGAGCTGACTCGGTTGTTGCCGGGCAACGGCGATGTGACAGAGGGCAGAGCAAACAGTGAGGGCGGGGCTCTGCGGCAGCGAGCAATGTGATTGGCTGCTGACTCTCCCGCCACAACCACTTGACGCATGGCATTTGCATACCATCCAGCTCATTAGCATGTTGTTTCTGTACTTGTGCGTGCCCCTTTATGGGATGGACCACGACCCCTCGGATGATGTGACCATTTCAACCATCCTTAAACTACAATGACATTATCAGAATGAGATGCAATGTCTTTATTTGCACTGTTTTTGTGTTTTATGATTGTTTTGAACCAAATATTCTTATGTATGGATTGTAATGCTATTGTGATTCTGTATACACTGGTATAATGTAAAAAAAAAATGACAATGACGGTACAAAGCGTTAACACCAGAACGTTTCATGTTTGCTTCATGTTACTCTGTTGTTGTTTTTGTTGTTTTATACTGGCATCATGAATGTAAACATGTATTTAATACCCTCATATAGTGACTGGAAACGTGTTTTTTGAAGTGGTACTCTTTGCGGTTTGTGTTAACTGAATATGTATTTTTATTATGTTGTCGTTTGGAAAATAAAGCAGCTGTTGAAAGTGCTTTGCATCTTACTTTTGGTTCTTATTTAAACCAAATATATGACATCAAACCTTGCATTAAAAATGCTATTTATTCATGCATGTAAAATGTCATGCAATTTTTTTTATCTAAACAGCAGGCACAAAAAGTAAGGATATTTGGTGGATTAATTGTAGCAAAGTTCTTTGTCATAAATCTTAATAATGTGATGCAATCACTCAAAATAAGTCGAGGGCAATAGCAAAATAAGATGTTTGGCATTGTCACAGAAGATTTGGCCAATTTTTTTATGCTTGCATAATTTGTGAATTAAAAAAAAACACCAGACAATAAATTTTGTATCATTCCTTTTTAAATTTTATTTTTCAATCAACTTTTCAACCTGCTGCTGAGTATTTGCGATGATATGTTCAACTCCATGATGAGTGTGTCCGGGATAAGGCGTAAACATCAGCAAACACATTAAAAAAAAAAAAAGTTTGGATCCAACAACGGTTCAACAAGGTTGACCAGCTGCCTCTGGTTGCTCGTTTATAAACATCAGCTTTACTTTTCCAATCATTTTAACGTCTAAAATGATTTAAAGTGAGCATATTTGTTCCAAATCGAGAATACAAAACATAATATTAATAAGACACTAGTGACTACAGGGTTGACTTAACTAACACCAAAAGTAAGTACACTAAGTAAACCAAATTTACAACATTCTAGATTTTCCAGTTACGAGGCCGACAATTTCTTTGTGAGCCATAATACGACTTTCGCATGAGCTTCACACACTCTACCACTAGACTGCAGCAGTGAAATTCACAACACCCGGCCACTTGTTCTAGTTGGCTCCCTCACCAGTTAAGTACAGAACTCTGTAGTGTTTTGCACTTGCGTTTGCAGGTATTTAGCAGAATTTCTGCTTATGGGCCCTAAGAAACTGGGTGTTGAGAAGAAGCGAAGGTGTGTTGTTTTTTTTTGTTTGTTTTTTTGTTCTCAACTCAACTCAACTGTATTTATCGAGCACTTTCCCCCCAAAACTGTTTAATCTTTTACATTGCATGTTGTGTTCATGATTTTATTCAGGACAATACTTTGGTGCTACTTTTCTGGGGCTGGAATGGATTAATGAAATTTCCATTCATTTCAATGGCTAAATTTGATTTGAGTTACATATATGAGTGATTTAAGTCATAAACTTGGTTACAGAACGAATTAAACTTGTGACTCAAGGTACCACTGTACAAGATTAAAAATCACATTATTTGGCCAAATAGTGTGAGAAAAGTCCGAAAAGGTGTGCTAAAGACGGCAATTTGCAAGTTAGATCTCTTAATCAATAATTGCCGACTACAAGTCCAGACTTTAAGCAACCTTCATCTTTTTTTTTTTTTTTTTTTTAACTCCATTCGAAATTAGAGTGTCAAGTGAGCTTCCAATCCACTGCTCTGCACTCGCAACTGCAAAAAAAAAAATGTAAATTCGGGTAGTCGTAGGTCACGGTACACTGTACTTTCTTGACATTTGCTTTATTCCCATGGAAAATTTCCAACTTTGATTTTGCAGCCCTCAGAAGGACACACACGACTCATCAGAGATTGTTCACAAATGTCCGACATTCTTAAACGATGCCAAAAACTCTGATTGGAAGACTTTCTCAGAGGCAGCGTGGCATGGATTATGATTGGTCCGTTGCCCGTGTCAGTGCTCGACAGACAAAAACGACAATGACAAAGCATGCACCACAATTCAGTTATCAGATGGATGGACACTTTAGATGGAGTCACATGCAAATATTCTGTGATATTTCTCATGGTTGTTGCTGCACAAAACAAAATAAGTTGACAGTATGTGTTGGAGGGAGGCGGGCTACTGTGAGGCAAAATATTTTGTTTTTGGAAAATCACGAAAAGGAATTTTCTTTTATTTACATTTCAAATGGAAACTGACTCAATTTTGTTTCTTCAAATGAAATTTTTTTTCAAATGATATTAACCCTTTAATACACCCTGTAACCTGATAACAAGCTGTCCACTGTAGTAACCGCTGTCCCTGAAAGGGTTAAGATAAATGTCATTAATTTCAAAGTGGCACACATTTTTATATAAATGTCACTCATCTGCTCCCGTCACCTGAAAACAAACTTTGTTTGTAGCTGTAGCTAACATGGTAAAATAGAATGATTTTTATTCCCCCAAAATTATGACAATCATCTAGTTATTTAAATAATGTATTTAGGGCTCAACTGATTAATCGGCCAGCATTCGCTCTTCTGAAGTCAGGCGATTTTTGTATGTATTTTTTTTTTTATACACATTAACAAATTTCAACATTAGACAAAAATAATTACATTCAAACAAACATGACCCCTCAAAATTACGCCTCCAAAAAATCGACTGACTTTTGCCTAATGTTGTCATTGTTGTAAATTTAAACAAATGCCGATGGACAAAGTATTGAAATTGAAAAGTCAAATGTTCTGCCTTAAAATCGTATCTTTGTTGTTGTAAGTAATAAGGGGGAGGGAGTAGTTATTTTATTCATTATATATATATATATATATATATATATATATATATATATATATATATATATATATATATATATATATATATATATATATATATATATATATATATATATATATATATATTGTATTTTTTAAAGTATTTTTTAAAATGAATCGGCCAACGAATTATTAATGTGTCCAAATTTTGTTCTTCTAAATTTTATTCTGGCAAATGTTGGAATTGGCATCAGCCTCAAAAAATCCATATCGATCGGACCTTATTATTTAAATTCGCTAATCATAAATTTTTACCTCCCATCAGCCAACATCTCTCAGTAACAGCATCGGGTTAAAAATACACAAGAAGGTGTCATGTCTTGCTGACGTGGACATTTTAGCGCCCCTTTCAGACTTTCGAGTGTTGTAACGGGTCAAAGAAAATGAATGTAATTTATTCAATTTTTTCCATATCCTTAATAACCTGCTTCAGGCCCACGTAATACTGGTATTCTCTTTATTCTTGCTCTCGCTGGTAGAACAACTGTGTTCTATGAGTAATGTTTTTTTTTTCATTGCTTCATGACATTTCTGCTCACTCGGAGAACAACGATAAGATACTTTCTGGAAATGACAAATAGCATAATAGTACCTAAACCCAATGATGGATATTATTCATTCATTCATTCATCTTCCGAACCGCTTCATCCTCACTAGGGTCGCGGGGGGTGCTGGAGCCTATCCCAGCTGTCATCGGGCAGTAGGCGGGGGACACCCTGAATTGGTTGCCAGCCAATCGCAGGGCACACAGAGACAAACAACCATGCATGCCCACACTCACACCTAGGGACAATTTAGAGTGTTCAATCCGCCTGCCATGCATGTTTTTGGAATGTGGGAGGAAACCGGAGCACCCGGAGAAAACCCACGCAAGCCCGGGGAGAACATGCAAACTCCACACAGGGAGGCCGAAGCTGGAATTGAACCCGGGACCTCTGCACTGTGAAGTCGACGCGCTAACCACTGGACTACCGGGCCGCCTTGATGGATATTAATAAAATTTATTTCCAGCACACAACTTTCATTCAGTGCACTAGTATAACATGAGATATTATTCAATTTCATGTCTTACTTGTGCTCTGAATTGTCCTACTAATGAGGACAAAGAACGTAGAGTATTAGTATATGGAACTTGGAGGCAACTGAACGAAACCTGATTGGCGCAGCCTGATGACATCATCAATACATTTTTCTTGATTGGCTTAATTGTTTTGCCTCTCAGACCTGTTTTGATTTGAACTAATCAGAATCCAGCATACAAGGGGAAAAAAGATGTGTTGAGTGCACACTCACTGATCTGCTTGCTTAATGGAGCCCACTAGTGGCCTGGCATGCACATTGCAGCGTCCAGTTCAGATGCTGTTTTGCGGCCTAACATACAGAACATTCATACGGGAGGCAGTGACGCAGACGACACGTGAAAACTGTGGATGAAACATTAGGAAAAAGAAAACAAAACATGCTTGATATGAGATATATGGAAGTTCTTTGTATCTTAATGCCGTACTTTGGCATAACTTTCCATCCAAGGCCATGTCCATATGCCATTATCCTTCATTCATTCATTCATTCATCTTCCGAACCGCTTTATCCTCACTAGGGTCGCGGGGGGTGCTGGAGCCTATCCCAGCTGTCTTCGGGCAGTAGGCGGGGGACACCCTGAATTGGTTGCCAGCCAATCGCAGGGCACACAGAGACAAACAACCATGCACGCTCACACTCACACCTAGGGACAATTT
>CAAKHF010017068.1:9148-26658 GCA_901007745.1 Hippocampus kuda
AAGGGGAGCGGGGGGGTCATAAGGTGCTTAAGTACTTATAAGTGCTAAAGAGAATCATGTGATGACGTGAAAACAAATCTCACACACATCTCTGTAAATTTACTGAGCGTATTACGGGTTCACACTTATGCTATTAGGCAGTAAGAAGTGCGTATTTCCACAATTGTAATCGTTTTTTTCTGTCTTTAACGGGGGGGGGGGACATTTGAACATGCATTTCAGATGAAAGGAAACAGGGCTGAATCATTGAATTCAAGTGGACATCGCAGTGCAGTGGAATGCAATTTTCAAATCACAAAGGCTGCAATTTTGGGCACACTGCTTCATTTTATTGATTTATTTATCGAAATAGCGTCTAGATAAATTCAGTGCTTAGTAGATTAATGAACGGTCTTTCATATTAATTACCCTAAAATATCAACACATTTACGTCCACAGGTGTGATTGTGAACGAGTACGATTGTCCGTGTGTGTGCCCTGCGATTGGCCGGCGAACATTTTAAGGTGTAGCCCTGTTTACCACCAAAAGTCCAGTACAAGTGTGACCCTTGTGAGGCTAAGTGGTACGGATAATGGCTGGATGAAATACAGATTAATTTATTGCATCATAAATCGCAATTGCAATATTGAATATTCAACCCTAAAAGGAACTACAGGTATCTTGCAAAAATGTTGGGAATTTTAACAATGCTTTTAATTGGATGGCAACAGACAAATTATTACAGGCTAAAAGGCCTTTGCGACAATGCTTCACAGCAACCTTTAGTTAGTGTGGGATTGGTCAGATTATTACAACAAATTCATGAATAACAATTCATTTGAATCAAGAAGTCCTGCATATTTGTGTCCAATCAGATTGATCTCTTCCTGACACTGCCCACAGCCTCTCGAGCAGTGGTTCTTAACCTTGTTTGAGTTACTGAACCCAACCAGTTCACATTCACATTCACATATCACCCTTCATTAGTGAAAAATAAAAATATGATTTTTTTTTTTTTTTTTTACAAATTCTTACAAATGCGTTCATTAAAAACAGATAAAAAGTAAACACACAATTAGTAGAAGAATAAAATACAAGTTTTTTTAATTGTGCACAAAATGAACTAATCAGTGCTGGCCAAGCGGACGTGTCATAACAATTGACATGTTGAGTCGGCTGTGTCTTAACCTCCATGGCAGAGGCTCTGTCGAACCCCTGAGTCTGATTCACCAAACCCCTATGGTTCGATCGGACCCAGGTTAAGAACCACTTCTCTAGAGGCATACTTGCATTGTATAATAGACTGCTATATGTGGTCATCTACAAACAAGTGTTCTTGTCCTACTCCAAGAAACTGTCGGAAAACATTTTTGGTCATTGTTCAGCAGGTGCATTGTCCACTTAATGAAATGTTTTCTCGTCTGGAAAATAATGAAGGAAAACTATCATTATTTTATTTGCTCTAGGCTTTTTAGCATACTGCAATACATGTGATTTTTCAATGGATATTTTATAATATATTTATTTCTGTAAAACGTTGTTATGAAGGACAATATATAGTAAAGAATTTTGTAACACAAATGTATTAGTTAAATAAACGTCTCTCCCAATAATAAACCCTGACATTCTAACAAAATTTTAATATTTTTAAGAATTGTTTTAAGACAGACAGTCTGAATATTCAGCTAAACAATTTTACGTGTTATAAGAAAAGGGGATTATTGAAGTCAGGGGTTTGTTTAGATGTTTCAGTATTAATGTGGTTCTTAATGGACTTCATTTTAAAGAAGTCCATGGACAATTCAGGACATAAACGCCTCCACTTCCAAGTCCCCCTTTTTGTAATTCGGTTGCAGAGTGTTGGTTAAATGTGACATTAATCGTTCTTTCCACCGCAACCGTGAAGCGCCGAATTGTTCGAAATACAAATGTGATTCTAATTGTATTGCGGTTGCGTGTGAAAGGGAAGCGCGGAGCTCGCGAGATGCGGGCATGCTAAAGCTAGCGGCGGCTAGCGGCTCTACCTGGTCGGCCAGTTTGAGAACAGCCATCTCTGCCGAGACTACGGCGGCTCATCCAAAGCCTTCAGACAGAGCTGCAACCTCGGGGCGATGCCGGCTGCGAGGACCGCTCCTCCTCCTCCTCCTCCTCCCCCTCCTCGTCCTCCTCCTTCTCCTCTCCGCGACCGAACCGTCTCCCGGGTTGACGGTGATGGGAAAAGGCCGAACCCGGTGCAAGCCACCGCCGAGGCCCGGCGTCGGCAACCCCCGAAACTCTCGCTCGCTCCACCAGGCAGGCAGCAACCGGGAACAATCCTCATGGAGGACGGAGGGCTCGAGAGTGTGTGCGTCCGGAGAGCCTCGCTCCTCCCCGGCGTGCAGGAGCCTCAAGGCGGTCAGGCGAGTCGAGTCGAGGCGGAGGAAGTTGGAGGTTGTCTCTTGCTTCCTCTGTACATTGTAAGAGGGGCTCCCTCAGCATCAACAAACCTACTGCACGCGCGCATGCACTAAAACAAACACGCGTACACAAATGCACGTACTTCTCGCTGCTGCCATCAACCGGCAAGAAAAAGAAGTCAATACAGTGAACAGTGGCCACTTTATTAGGAACAGTGCCCCCCCCCCCTCACACACACACACATACACTCGCGGTTCGGCACTATTAACGGACTCTAAAAACAATTTCCAGTATTTTTTGGGGGGTTTTTGTAATGTTTTACTAGGGAAACAACCCACGTTTTTCGTCGAAAACGCACTGGATGTTTATCAGCTTTTTATGAATGATTTGAGGGGAGGGGGGGAGGTGATTCTTTTTCAAGCGTTTCAAGGGTCACAGATATTCTTTACTTCACTAACAGATGTTCGGTGTGCTTTTAATTGGACGCAAGGAAAAATCAACGACAATAGTAGAAACAGCTGTGCTTCAGTTGTAAAGCCACAGGTTTAATTAATCAATTCCAATATTACATTTGTTCCAATAGGGGATCTTTTTTTTATGTAGATTTAAATTCTACTTTACGATCAGATGCTCAACCCTAATGTGCCTTTTTAATGTATCCAAGTGTGCTTCGTACAGAGGCCCAGTGAGTGAGCGTAAATATTGATGACTTACCAACCTCCTCTTGTATCCATAACTGACCATTTTTATGTTTTGGCAATGCAACAACCAAAAATGTGCAATGTAATGTAGATACTAGTCATAAACAGCTGTAATAACGAAATGCTCACATTGCGAAAGAAGATACCTTATACTGTATCGGCAATCATTAACTCATTCACTCCCAAAGACGTTTTTAAACGTCTTTTCAGACTGTTCCAAAAATGTTCATTCAGTGATATGAGACGGTTGAAAGTGTCAATCAAAACTGAGCACTGGTATCTTTATAAAGGCAGATTTGTCATATTAGCATTCGATTGTGTGGGTGTACCTAATGTTGTGGCCTGTCGGTGTATGAGAGCATGCTTCCACTTGCTACAAAACAAATGAGCCTCAAAGCAAATCAAATGTTCCAAGCGTGTTATAACATGAAGTTTATCCAAGTACAGTACAGTGCACCATCTTGGCACTCGGAAGGGGACAGCGTGGAAAACAAACGCTCCTCCTCCCTTGAGCAGAATCGGATGGTGTGTGTGTGCTGCAGGAGGAATGTGGGTCACATTAAAAGTGAACTGGAAGAAGGGGTTGGGAGTGGGGGAGGGTCTTTTTTTTTTTAACCTTTTGCTGTGTGTTAGTGATTGTTCATTCATGCATTTGCCAGTTTACACATTAGTGTTCTGACCCAATGCCAAACGCTGACACAAACATGGCAGTTTAAAAAATATATATACGTTGTGCAGAAATATATCGATTTTAAAAAATTAAAAATGGGGTGTTGGTGCTTTTCTACTTCGGGTACTCAAAGCACTCTAGTGTTACCTCAGCAAATGGGGGTTCACCATCTTGCTCAGACACTCTGACATGGTCGCAATGGAATGGAAACGACCACTCTACCACGGAGATGCATAAGCAGATGCAATCCCTGCATTATTGTGCCCTTGCTGGACTGTGTGTATAGGGAGATAAATTTCATGTCTTCTGTTAGAGCTGTGACGCACCATCGTTGCAGAAACTGCGTGAAATGAAGCTGCTGAATTATTTGAGTGGAATGAGGATTTTAACCATTATAAGTTCATTTCAACTCGCAAGAAAGCTTTTGAGAGTGTGGCTTGTTGCGCGCAATGACATCATCGCTAAAGGTCGCCCGCAGAGCCCCCATTGCAGAACTTCATTCGTCTGCTTGTTGTGTCTGAGCAGCATGAACTTGCAGCAAAGATGTCCTGATGTCCCATTTGGGAAGGTGCTATAAAGTCTTGGGATGGTTTGACTGTGGCACAGATTTCTATTTGGGTTTTTTTAAGAGTTCCCATGATTTTTCCTTCATGAATACATATTCCCAAGGTGCATGTGCAAACAAGTGTACAGAGATCTTTTATTTGGTTAAATAAAAACAATCAAATCGTAACAACAGAGATGTGAAATGGGGGAAAAGGTACAAAGCGGGAAAGACTAATCCCAATGTCTATCAATGCATATGAAATATCCAAATATTTAAAACAATTCCAAGGATCAACTGCTTTCACTAATTTTGAACACTGATGGGGAAAAATAAAGGAGGGTGGGCGGGCGGATCATAGGAAAAGTACATACAGATTAAATGTTCTTTGCCAGATTTTATCTACTTCAATGCTCAGTTTCCACTACAAGTGCGAGCTTCGAGGACAAGAGAAGGTCTGATAAACTAAAATTCGAGCAGCAAATACGAGCTAAAACAAAAAAAGCAGGGGAATGAGGAGGGGGTATTTACAAGACATAGTCCAGCTCGTAGCGGATGTACATGTTCTTCTCGTCGTTGTACACTTGAGGGTAGTGGGCAATGAGGGCATCCTGGGAGCCGATATAGATGGAGTTGTAAATCTTCCAGTAGACGTCGCGCACCTTCCGTGCCGGGTGGAACAGACCCTGAAACCATAGGACATGAGAGAAGGCTGGATTTTTCTTGATCGACAGGATCTAAGAATTAGCTAGTCAGGAATGAGGAATTTAATCAACATAGTTAGATAAGCTCATCTTTAGTAGGCACGGTCAAATAGAACAGCGGCCGTGACAAATCCGCCTTTGTCAGGGTCGTGTAAAAGGTGTTGTAGTTCGAGCGTCGCTTCACCCCTTTCAAACTGCCCATAATTTTTGCCGGGCCTTTGGTTCTGTCACGGGGAATGTGGGGGAACAAAGACGACTTGGCCATATTTAAACAGGGGAGGTAACATCAGACAGTGGCATTGACGTCATCTTCTTGTTAGATTGCAAAATGCCATGTTGGTTGCAGATAGCGCTGTGCACAACTGAGATAATATTCTGCTTTGTTGGGATCCATGTCGAAGGTTCTGATGCCTCTATTTTGAGGAATCTGTGCAAAAGAGGCTCATACATTTAAATCCCACCCTAATTTAATTCCTTGGATACTATATTAGTTTATCATTTGCGAACTCATTATATCGCAGCTATGTGGGTTTTGACAGTATAGTCAAGTGTGAATATCCTTTTGCGCCCCTTCAGTGCAGTACCATGTTGTGCCACAACTTGCTAGGCAGCACTGCACTTAATTGAAAGAGATGTAGTGCAATTAATGGCAAGAAGAGCCAGAGAAGATCCCCAAGTAATACTATAGTTTCAAAGAGTAATACTCCCTGTTCTCTCACAAATCAGAGAATGCTTGCCAATGACTATTGTATGTGTTGCTGCTCTATATATGTTAAGTAGGTGTCTGATGGTTTAGAATCCCTGTAAATCTGATCTTATGTCACCAGTCTGTAGCTTTTCACATCATAGGTTAGCATTAGGCTAGCCAATGTCTCACTAGGGTGGTCTTAAAACCAAATTGCACGGTTACGGTGAACATTTTGGTGTTTAAATATATATTGCTTTAGTCCGTTTTGTTTTATGTGCCAATTCAACTGTAAACTTCAACTAACAGTGACAAAAACAGCTTGAAGCAAGCGCACTTTGTGTGATTGAATACATCGAAATGTGTTTATTTCATGTGAGAGGAGTCAACGCCCCCCCTCTACATCGAAATGTGTTTATTTCATGTGAGAGGAGTCAACGCCCCCCCCCTTTTTTTTTAAATATGGTATCTTGGCCTATGACAGCTAAGTCTGGAACATAAATGGGGGTTGACTGTAATGTCAAGCTGTTTACCTGTAAGCAGTACTGCAGCATGCGGCAGGGCCCGATGGCTACCCTCAGGCCTTCTAGTGCGCCCATGACAGCCTGGATGACATGAGGCGACGTCTCAAACACGTTGGGCCACACGTAGTTGAGCAAGTGGTTGAGGGAGTCCTCGCAACCAAATCCGTAAACGCCCAGGGACATGTGCTGGACCACGGCGCTGGCAGTTTGTCTGTGGACCAGATCTCTGCAGGAATGCAGTACACAGGTTAACCCTTACAAACTGTTCACTTCCTATGTTCCAGGTCAATTTTGACCTGGCGCCAAGAAGATTCTCACAATAATTTGCTGTATGTAATCTCTTTCTCCCAAAATATTCCTAGCCTATCTGACATTAATAGATTAATGATTCAGCCAAAAGGGGATTTTTTTTTCAGGTTGTACAACACTGTTTCTTAAAAAAACATAGGGGAAAAATTATGTTTACAGTAGTGTAGTATGATCATCCCTAAACACAAACAGTTGTCTGGACTGTTTCAAGCTCCTTTTTGAACTCTGTCACATAGAAAATACACAAATGTATGGCAAGTCCAATTTAATTTGCCTTGACTTAACACACTGGCAAATCTAAGAAAACGCTTCGAACACATGGATCAAATTTGACCCTGATCATACATTTGGGTTAAGGTTACTAGTTACCTGTCCATAAGCGCGTCCTCCAGGAGCGGCGTGACGGCATAGATATAGTCCTTGCCCATTTCTCCGATGTACTCGAACAGGAAGGACAGCGACTTGAGCACGCCATTCTGAACGTTGAGCTCAGGCACGCGGTACTCGTTCATAAGCGCGGGTAGGACGGTGAAGGGCGAACATGTCTCGGCCACAATGGCGATGGCCACCGTAGTGCAGACGCGGTTCTGACGCTCCTGTACTTTCAAGTTGTTGAGCAAAGTGGCCAAGACGTCGTGTGGGCTAAGGAGTGGAAGGATGGCAACGCAATTAGTCAATCAAATTAGTCAAATATTTGATCATTCAGTATGTCAAGCCATAAGAAGAGTCAAAATTGATATGGACATTATCTCTGAACATATGCATGGCTAAAATGCTCAATGATGACTTTTGACATTTTGTAGCAATGAGATTCTCTTGTGTTCTTATGCAGGGACTGTTACAACTGTTAGGCTACAGTAACTGATCCATGAAAAAAAATTTATATAAGAAAACCTTTATTAGTCTCGCAATGGAGAAATTCCCATCACGCATAGGTAGAACTAGCAGTGCCACTGTTATAACAAATTGAATGCAACAAACTTAACAGAGTCAAGATTTTTCAGCATCCCAATTCTATACATTTTAATGTGTTGTAAATTTTTTGGAAAACGTTTGATTAGTTTTAGCAGGGAAAAGTTTTGTATTTGTTGTTATTTTGTTGATTCAGTCGTTATAATCACGTGTGCTATTCATTCCCAATTCCACCATGAACATGGTATCAGCCATATCGCCCAGGCCTAAGGACATTCAAAGCACCTTTCAATACTGTATTTTCTATAAATGTTGTGCTTATTTTTTTGTGTATTTGAATACTTTGAAAATACTTTCTTTGAAAACACGCGTTTTGTTGCGCATGCATTTTTTCAATGTTTCGGTGTGGACAAAGCAAACACATTAATGACGTAACTTGTAGACACTCACCCAATAGCCTTAGCGATGTAGCCAAATGTGTTGACAGTGGCTCTGCGGATGGCCTTTTTGTGAGCCTTGAGAAGCTCCAGCAACTCAAAACAAATCCTCATCCACTCTCTGGCTGACACATACTCGGCACCCCTGGAATAAATTTATAGAAATCACAAGCTGATGTGCAATCATGTCACTGTGGGTATTTACTTTTGGGGTACAGAATGCTAACCTGTCTGCTATCCTGCCCACCAGGTCGATGCAATTCTCCTGCACTTTCTCATGTCTGTTCTTCAAGATGGGAGTCAAACGAGGGAGCAGGTCTTTGATGGGTGGAGTCATCTTGTGCATACCTGCAAAGAGGACGAATAATAATAATGAATTTGTACATGGTTTCAACAAATGAGGGGAGAAGGATTTTTTTTTTTTTTAAACACAAGTAACTGTGGCCAACATGTTGTGACATACCAATAACATTTACAATAGCCTTGAGTGCTCCCAAGATGCTGCCCAGTACTTCAGGGTATTCTTCACCGAGGTATTCGTACAGCACCACACCCAAGTGACCCATGAGCTTCTCCTGTAGATGTAAGATGAATGAGTAATGACTTTTTTGGGACATGAAAACAATAATATCTATGAGACTTTTCAACATACCTCCTGACACGTCTTCATGACCACAGCGGTACGTGAGATGAGGTCAGCAGCCTGCTGACGCACTTTGGCCGATTTGTTGTTGAGACGCCACAGCACCGTACCGCAGATCTGAGGCAGGTAGGGCTTGACGCGTTTGCCGAGGGCGTTCACCACCGTGCCAAAGCCGTTTAGCATCACAGAATCCTGAGAAGGAAATTATATTTCCTGAGTAGAGTTATATACATGTCAGTAAATACTAAATCACTGTTGCGCTGACCTCTGTGGTCTGCTCCTGGAAGGCGTACAGGATGCCGTCAATCAACTGCTCCTCCAGCTTGTGGTCGATGTCCGCGGCGCCCAAGTTGCCCATAATCTTCTCGATGGTTTCCATCACCATTTTACGATACTGCTCCGCCTCGTCTTTGAGGTCATCCACGATGCGAGAGATGATTTCTGCGGCTCCCACCTTGTTGGCCAGCTCTACTGTGGTGTCCACCAACTGTGTTGAGTGCAAAGTTTAGATTATGTTTAGCTTTAGAAAGCTAGTTGAGATAGTGAACCTCCGCATGCTGTTGGTTCAGCCCAAGTGAATTTGCAGATTTTCCTTTATTTGCTACTTTAAGTGCCTTTCTGCTATCTTGTGGCATCGATATCCAATTGCAAATTCTTAGGGAGGGTCATTAGTTATTTGCAGATTTTCACCATTTGCACCAGGGCTCTTCCCTTAATCCAGCGCATTGTGGTGGTTTACTGTATTAAAAGTTGTATTTGATGAAAATTAGGCCTTTTGATGCTGCAGTTTGCGACACCGCCATCAAATTCATTCATTGTGTGTGGGATTCGAGGGTGCAAGGATACAATCCCTCATCGCATCACAGCACAACATGCAATGTGGTCATATTGCAGCGCACCGCAAAACTAAAAACAAAAAAATTCTAATTTAGAGCGGTGACAGGATGTCATCCAAAGATGCACCCAAAGACTGGTGGAGTGATTTCGGACTATTATTTTTGCAGATCTGTATAGTAAATGCCATTGGGAAAATGGAGGAAGTAATAATAAATGTAGTGGTGTAGTGCTGCTCATGTCCTCCTCCTCAATTTCAGCAAATGATAAATGCATATTGCTGAGGTGCAGTCTACTTTTCCTTTATACCATCAGGAATAGATTCCCTGCCACTTTCTGGCAGGCCACTGCGTTAGTACTTCCAAATTTGGGTAAACTCACACCGTGTCACTGTCGTTCTTGCACACTGCGCCGTGTGAAGACCAAGACAACCAAGTGCAACGTGAAAAGGCCTTGAGGTTACTCTGTCATAGCCATGCCTCAGTGCAAACGTGGCTTTAATACTACTTGATGGCTTATGTTCATGTGAGTGCCAACCTGTCTGTAGTTACGTCTGTCCAAAGCCATCCTGTGCTGCCAGAAGTGCTTGAAGAAAGGGGGCAGGATCTCAGTCTTGATGTAGTTGGCCTCCACACCATCGGTGCCGCAGCACTGCTTGACCACCTACAAGATGAGACAGAGGCGCTGATCAGAAGGGGCAACATTTGGGAAAACTTATTGAGGTTGTCCCCAACAGGTTGCAGGGTGAGAAAAGAGAGGACACATGTCGACTCTGTTAGTTCTCATGTTGGGAGTTCATCTAGCGACCTACTAGCCCCGATTCAACCACGCACAGGTAGAACAGGCGAGAATTAGTCGCACGGTAGTCTGAAATATTTTTGAGACTCTTGCCTCTTACCTTTAGAACAATCTTTTTCATTTCCTCGTCTGGTGATTGGAACTCTCTGATGAGGATAAGCATCACTTCTCGGGTATAGTAGTTTGCGTACTCGGCATCCATCAAAGGGATCAGGTAGCCAATAGCTTTGAGGAAGGCAGCCAAACCCTGCCGTCAAAAGTAGAAGACAATCGTCATTAATTCAAAATTAACTCACTCGCACTTATTTGTTAGTTATTCCGCCATGTATGTCGGTATGTTATCTCGGGCTGCCAGTGTAGAATTCGCTGATAGCAATAAACCCAAATAGCGCACCTTTCCTCTGTGCTGTCGGATACCCTTCCAGAGAGGCTTGAGCACTGAATCAAAGGATTCGATACCATAGGGTGTTGCGGCTTCAGCCAAGGCAGCAATAGCCAAGGCGCTGATCGTCCTCACTTTCTGTTGCTCATCCACTAGACCTGCATCACCAAAGACAAAGCAGTTAGGCAAGAAGAGCAACACTGTTGTGCGTCCTGCAATAGCACCAATCATGCTTTTTAACGCCACTGACCGTGCTCAATGATTTCAACCAAACTGCGCAGGTGAGGCAGGATAGCGCAGCCCATTAGGATGGCGATCTGTTGCACGATCTTGATGCCCGTGTGCCGGGCCTGCCAAGACTTCTTACTTTTACACACGGCTTTGAGGAAGGGCAGCAGGGAGGGGATGCCGAGGGCAGATGCCACCACGGCGAAGGCCCTTGCAGTGGTGTTTCTCACGTACTCATCCATGTTGTCGATGTCGGGACGCATGGTGGAGATCATGGTTGCCAAGCCAGCCGCCTGGGAACACATGGGAGGTTATGCAATCAGGAAGGCTTCAGGATCTCAATCAAAAGCATCTTTTTCACACACCCTTAACTATAAGTAATTGTTTCCTATTGCAGGCCTGAAGAAATAATTCCCGGAAAGGGCATAGTAGCTGAAGCCCTTCACTGACTGCAAAATTAGCCATTTTCCACCTATTTTATTATATCGCTCTTGCAGATAAAAGTCAAGTCTCTATAAACACAATAAAGTGGGTCTGTGTGCTTGCATTGTTTTCAACACAACAAGCAGGAAAAATTCATCTCCGATGTTCGACCAAGCCTGATTTCGGTCCATCAACATTAAGATAGCCTTTATTTGTCCCACACTGGGGAAATATACAGTCTACAGCAGCAAGACTGTGGGTAGAAAGAAGAAAGAAAAAAAACATGTTTCCATGAGGAGGTAAACATGCATCCGTAAAATGCTTGATTGTATCCAGCGGAGCAGGGTGAGAACAGACGAGGCATTGAAGTCAGGCCTGCTAGCTCTCGTGCTGGTATGAATCTAGCGAACGGCTAGCCCTCATCTGACCACCGATAGGTCGAACAGGCGAGAATGGTTCGCAGGAGGCGGCGAAACGTTCCAAAATACGCTCCATGTTACCTTTGCCAAGTTGGAAATGATCTCTCTGCCTTCAACTCTGGCGTAGTAGTCCTCATCAATGAGCAAGGGCTCAATCACCACCAGGATCTTGGCACAAAAAGAGATAGTTCATCACTTTTGCATAATTTACTGGGAACGTCACTTGGTGTGTGTGTGCGTGTGTGTGTCTCTACCTTGTGTACGTAGGGTCGAACAAGGTCATCAAGTTTGTAGAGAATACGGTCGATGACTTTCACCAGCAAGTGGCGTTCTTGGTCCTCAAGGGTGGGGGACATGAGCAGTGGGAGGATCTGGTTGAACAGAGGTCCTGCTCCGAACTCGCGAGCTTTGTCTGTGATCTGACGAAGGGCCGCCTGTAACAGAGGGAGACGGGATCAAATGACTGTTTGTGTCAGGAGATGTTTTCTTCACAGCTGACACGATTATTGCCTGCTACTCCGAGCAGAACATGACAGTCCACACACAGGCACCACCACTGAAAACAGCAGATGGATTTTACATAACTCATTCACACCATCCCAACATGTGGGCGGAAAGCTAGGTATTGACCCTGCAATCACTTCCTTTCTGATTTTTGCAGCGTGTCCCTGAGATTCAAGAGACGAGGGCGAGAGCAAACAAGAGGACCCAGCGGGATTTGTAAGACATCATTTGAAGTGCAAAATAATTAACCTATTTGTGCGTTTTCCTGTAGAACTTAAACTCAGCTATTTGCTGAAAACTCCAGCATTAGTGTTTTGACACTCTCTCAAATTTTGAAATTTGAGCAAGATGTAAGTCAACTTGCATAACAGAATGGTTTGTGGTCAACTTTGTAGGTAATTGTACAAGAACAGCACTTTTTTAGTTATCATCCACTTCGATAGTTTGAGAGGGATGAAAGCGACAGGTACCAACCTTTCTCATGGGTGGAGTTCCATTTTTAATCTTCAACAGCAGCTTCATAATCTTTCTTTCCTTCTGTTCTTCAGGGCTCAATGTGGACTCATCCACCTCAACCTAACACGAAGACGCATTCGGAAATGTTGAATTATTAGACAACCCGGGTGGACTACATTTTATGAGCATGTGATGCAGTTCTTACCAGCAGTTTGTCAAAATACTGGATGTCATCCGGTTTGAGGAAGGGGAGGTTTCCAGAGGGTTGGTCATTCATCTGCTTGGTGGTGCGGTCCTCCACTTGCATGTGGAAGCCTGTCATGCCACCAATTGGGGTAGGCGTTGCCGAGAGCTTGCGGGCTGGCGTGCGGATTGGCACATAGCCAGCTGGTGGAGGCAACACCTGTATGGAAGGGCAAATAGGGAGCATGAGGAACAGGTATTGAGCACCAGTGCTAAACTGGCCGTGGGGCTAAATTATTAAGAGCAGGAGCAAGGATGTGCTCAATTTACAAAAATGAAATAGCATGTTGCACGCAGCCGAATGGTGCACGGACCTTGTATCCTTCAGGAAACATGGCATCAAGCTCGTCATCTGTGAGAGGCCGGTTTCTCTCGTCGATCTCCCGTTCCCACCTCCACGCTTGCAGCTGCTCTGGAGTCATGCTCATCAGGTGACCTGCAATGCCAGGACAACGGTGTCAAGTTGAACGCTCAACTTTACAATTGTGTTGACAGCAATAGTCGTCGTCTGACAAGTCCTTTAAAATTAACACCAGACACTGACGTCACCAAATCATCTCACTACGATATAGCATGGTGCTGTGCAAAAGCGTATGACAATATTTCCCCTTAGTGTGGATTTGAGTCTCAGACTTATTATATACTATTGGATCTTATGTTAAGCTCTAATGTGACAATTTCCTGTAAAAGGGGCTGAATAAGCTTATTCATATTACACCCAAGAGATGAGTGGAAACCAAGATATTAGACGTTTAGAATGCAACGCCTCTTTACCGGGTGTTGGAGTTGCCATATTCATGGCAGGGGTCCCAATAGGGGTCTTTCCAGGGGTCAGCAGTGGTGTTGAGGAGCCCATTTGACTAGCCGGTGTTTCATCCCAGCGAGATTTCCTCTTGCTGGCTCCTGGAGTGGGAGTCTCCCCCACAGACTCATCCCCTCTGTCTGTACGCGGGGTTTCAGCCCAGCCACTCCCGTGTCCGGGCGTCTCCCTTTCCGTCTTTGGGGTTTCGTCCCAGCGGTTCTTCCGGACGCTTCCCGTCGCTCCGCCGTGGCCCGGTGTGGCATGTCCTGGTGTGTCCCTGCCTGGCGTGGCTGCGCCGGCCGGCGTGTGACTGGGTGTCGGGTCCCACATGCGCGAGCTGGGTGTTGCCCCGGGGGTCTCGCTGCCTTTGGGACGGCCGGGGGTTTCGTCCCATCGGCTGTTTGATGGTGTGTGCGCTGGCGTGTGTCCTGGAGTCTTTAAAGCATGAAAAACATCGATAACGTGACTTTCCAGAGACAACCCAATGATCATGTTTGTGTGGCAAAACACACCTCAGCATTGGCATCAGCCTGGTCCCAGCTGGACATCTTTTTGGGGGTAGAATTGGTAGGGGTTTGGTCAGCCGTCTGGTCCCAGCGGCGCTTGCGTTTAGCAGCAGCGGCGGCGGCGGCAGCGGCAGCAGCAGCTTGGCTGGCAGCGGACCCATTGACAACTTTCAGGTCACCTGACTTGGCCTTCTCTGCGAGCTGCAGGCGAATCTCTCTCTGCAAATGCAAAGCAACAAATAAGCTAAACCAATAAAAGCAGCATTTTCTTGGCAAACTGGGGATTTCTTTTCCATACCTCTTCCTTGGACAGATTCTGCTCTCTCATGACGTCCACATAAGACCTGACCTGGAGCTTGGGATCCGGCGTTTTGCCTCCTGCGCGAAAGAGCACCAACAAGAACAAAGGACACTCATTAGTGCATGCTCTTGGGACCCGCTTAGGTTATTCACACCAAGCACAAACATAGCCAGCTAACCCTGGCTCTCTTTACAAATTATGTTCCTTTTTTTTAAAAACTGTGAAATCACTGCATATCCTACTGAGTTAATATGAAATATACATGTTTACCCTCTCTTACATAGACATAGCATCATAGGAAAAAAACAAGCAGATATATGCAGAGCAGAGCTTAAGTTTGTGGTGCTTTCTTTTAAGTAGATATAGCCATCACTGATGCAGAGGGGGTCCTGGGCTGCGCTCTTCAGAATACGTACACTTTCAGTCCCAAGGGTCCTTCTGCAGTCAGACTTCAACCAGCAGAAAAGCAGCCTAGAAAATTTTTCTTTACCATTAGTAACACTTTGGAAAAGGGTTTGAACTCACACACAACAGTATACCACCTGTTTTGCATTGATTTGTGACTCTCAAAGAAACAAGGAAAAAAAAAAAGAAATCAAAGCATCTTCGAGGGGGACAACAAAAATTCTGAAGTCAATATAAATGAAGACTTGATTTTGAAGCTTATCTTGTATTTGCCTAAAAAATGAGGTCAACTTCCGGAGCCACGTTTGCTTGACTTCATCAGTATTTATACAAGTAAAATTTCATCTCGACTTCCTTTCTGATAAAAAGGTAGCAAGTGAAATATTATAGCCAAGACACATAGCTTATTTAGTAGGCAATAAAAAATTTAAAGGTCTTTTAGAGAATCAAAACAAGCTTCAGCTGGGTTCAACGACTAGGAGTAAGTGGACCCTGACCAAAACTGACAAGTGCACAGTTCTCTCTGTGTCCCCCATAACCTACACAGGATGAGTTGCTGCGCCCTTAACAGAGTGCAGTACAGGACTGGCAAAGCAGTACTGCTGTAGGAGAGAAATTAAGGACAGTTAGTATGGGCCTGTGGTATGGTGGCACACAATTTGCTTTGTGAACATATTTCTATTTTACAGAGAGCCTTGTAAAATAAAAATATATTTTTACAACAACAATGTTTGTACACAGAGCTCTCTTTGCTCTTTCTACATGCAGGCTCCAAATAAGCCTCACCCTCACACTACTGGTAATGCTAACGCTTTTATTAAACGGTTCGACTCGCTCTGTGGTTGAAAAGCATTCCGTTTTTGCTTGCATGTTGCTACTAGGGATGGGCATAACTGACCAATTTAAATGTAAGTATTCTATTGATTGTATAGAATTGATGCCTGATTTATCTTGAATAAAGTACACTGCAGGGGTTCAAATGCAGTGTTAATTTAACTAAACTCGTCGGTTTTGAAATACCGGCTGCCCCTCAACTCGTCCCCAGGTGAGGGGTCCACTTAAGACCAATATAAACCTGCTGCAAATAAAGACCTCTTTAGCCTCTGGGGTAAAAAATGCAGAGTAAACTGTTAATCCCATTTCAATCTGTTGCACAACGAGAAAGCAGCACCAATCAAGGCATGTAAATGGACCAAAAAAAAAGAATAAATTACATGTAAAGAAATTCATTATTTTGCAGTAACAGCTGGCAACTTCACTATGCTTTGTGCATCTATGTTCATAGTACGACAGCCCTTTCTGCCACGATTATTGTCATTTACCTATGTTTGACCTGTAGATCTGCAATTGAGTAGATAAACACACTCAAACACACTATATGAGGAAACATCATAACTGTGCTGAAACAGGCTTCCTTTAGTACCTTGGCAATTTTGGCCATCAAAAATGAACAAAACAAAAATTGAAAATGTTAATTTCCCCTTAGTTGATCAAGACAAAAATGTTTATAATGCCCACCCCTAGTAGCTGCAAACAATGAAGTGTTAAATGCATCACAGAGGTTAAGAATAACATTGTGCTACGCTATTTCCTACGACCAAAACGCCATCAGTGGCGATAAATCCATTGAAATTAAAACTGGTTTTGCACAAAAAAAAAACAAACAAACAAAAAAACGTGCCTATGTTCCCCGCGACTGCTGACGGTTCCCTCTTTCTGAACAGCGGCCTATCCATTACTTTGAGCAGAGTGGCTGAGCATTCTTCAGGAGAATTACGAACCTCACAGGTCGCTTTACTTAATATACTGAACATGGCGGTCGCACAGGATTGTTAACCCTTCGACTCACACACACAACCCATCTGCTACCCACGTTTGTTAGGCAAGTTATCTGATTCATCATTCTAGCACCTAACCACCTCTCCCACTCAAAGGCATGGTAATCCTATTCGTTGTTTAGCTTCTTTTTTTTCTTTGCAAACCAGGGATCCTAATCCACCCACCTCCCCAAAAAACTTGATATCACTTGTCCAAATGATTGCATTTTAGAAAGACAAAAGACAACAAAGGATTGACCACAGGGAAGGCATAGAGTCTGGGAGGCAAGCAACTGCATTGTAGTCGAAGGGTTGAACAGCTACCACACTTTGTGATAAACAGAAAAAACCAAGGCAGGGGAATAATATGAAGGACCGTGTCATAACGGGGATGAGGAAAAAGGCCAAATTTACCGTCTGCAAAGGGGTCGAGGCGCTCCGGCGAGATAATCATCTGCATGCGCCGAGTTTTGTACTCGTCCTCCCGGTCTGCAATCTTCTGTGGACGATGCTCCGCAAATGGATCATACTGTAAAAACAAAATGCAGCAGACATGACTATGTTTCATATTTGATAAAGCAAAAACGATGATATTGATCTACTAAAACGATCAGACGTTCTATGATACACAGTAGAATCACTTAAGCTACACTATTTTTTTTCTTCTTTCTACCCACAATTTTCCTGCTGTAGGCTATAAATTTCCCCAGTGTGGGACAAATAAAGGATATCTTATAGGTCAATTCCAATTTTTTTGCCTATACATGACATGTATCTGAATTTTTTTCATACAATATGAACAGTACAATTCCGATTTTCTTCTAACCTGATCCAGGCCCCTTTCGTATGTGGATCTGAACTGGATATGTATATTTGGGGGGGGGGG
>CAAKHF010017068.1:26678-44087 GCA_901007745.1 Hippocampus kuda
GGGGGGGGGGGGGGGGGGGGTTAACTCATTTCCAACAGAATTCAATTTGGACATCACCATTGAAATGAAAGTCTTATTTGTAACCGACAGAAATGCAGTAGTTGAGTCATGCTTATGGTAAACATTTGCAAGGCTGCACTATGTTAGAAAAGCATGCTATATATGATATGGATGTTCAATATTGGAATAGCAATATTATTGTGATATTTAACATGTACCTGAAGAAATTACATTTTTATTACCAAATGAAAGAAAAACGTGGAAATGTGGAAAAATAAGCAGGCTCAAATGTATTCTTATTCAATTCATTGATAACTCTCAGGTCATTTAGACTGAGTCATGCCTCTCGATGCTGTTCTCTCATTGGATGTTGATGCTCATGTAAGGTTACATTTGTTTGGTCAAAGTCCGATAAAAGCCTACAATTCCATATGAATTTATCCCATGGCTCAATGATAGAGTGGTCGTCTCCAAACACGGAGGTTGGGGGTGGTTAAATCCCACCCATTGCAACCATGTCAAAGTCTCCCCAACCAAGATACTGAAACCCCCAATCACTGATGATGCTTTCAAGAGTAGCTAAATTAGATAACAGTGTGAAGCACTCCGAGTACCAAAGATATAAAAGTGGCAGCCCATTTACCATTTATTTTGTGGTACACATATTTCATGTGCCATTATTGCAATGCTGATATCTTTTCAATATAATGTGCCACAACCCTAAACGTTTGTATGAACAACACTTGTAGACCATAAATATAAAACAATCAAATGAAAAACAGTAAGTATAACGGTAACTGACTGAGTATTTTTGTGCTAAGGTATTCTTACACCGCTTTACAGTGTACATCATTGGTTATCACATACTTGTTCGTCTGACTGAGGAATGGCATTGAGAATGGCCACTGGAGCGTGGTACCCTTGCTTTTTCTGACCCAACAAACTCGTTGCAGTTTCCTCTTCATCATCCTGAAGGCGGAAAAAACAATGGCATTAGCGTAAACACAGCGTGCCAATGTGGTGAGCAGCTTAACAACCAACCAACGCAGCAAGTAGAAACATATTTGTGGGTGAAAATACAATGTGGGGGGAAACATCTTACGTCTTCCTGTTCGTTGGCGGCGATGGATGTGACATAGCCAGCAAAACGGCTGTCGCTTCCTCCGTAGATTTCTTGATCAAAAAACCCAGTTGAAACAAGCCCCACTCCCTGCTCATCTCCTTCCTCCACCAGATTGGCCTTCATCCCCTGGATCTCCAGGATCTGGGCCTCGATATCTACACAAAATAAATAAAATGCAGAATTGAAAATGTGTGCAGGAAATTGTGGCACCAAATAGTATTTATTCTTTAGTAGCAGGATACGAACTGCATACAACGTGTTGCGGTAACTGTCGCACTGCTGCGTTAGCCTCGATGTTAAAGTTACTATTAAACGCTTCAAAATAGCTACAAGATATTTTGATTTCAACTACTTGGGCTGAACCAAAGGATTTGCTTCTTGAATGTCGACGGATCGACACTGTCAACAACAAACGCCGAATGATGTGGACGGTGTGAGGGCTAACATGCTAACAAGACAGCAACCAGCGCCATTATCTAAATCTGACCGCGTTGCGTCGCATCCCGGCCCGTTGCTTTTGTCGTTTTATACAAATAAAACATGTGCATTTAAATGCTACAATTCAAGGATTATTCGATGCAGAACATTTGTCGTAATATAAAGCTGTTGGTTATCTGCAAAACTACGGCGAAGAGATTATCTTTAAAAAACATTTTACCGTCGTGGGTTTTGGCGATCTTCGCCATTTTGGTGGTGGTGGTTGTTCGTTAGTGAAACAGGAAGTCGGTCACTATCAATCCGGTCCTGCTCCGACGAAAACTGTTTAGGAAAGGCGGGACACTCAGTACAATCCTTTGAGCTGGTTGGGCGATATAGCGACTTCTGCGCGCCTACCAAACTTTTGTGCTGACCAATCACTGCAACGGATGGAATGTCGTCACCGACATGCGCCGTGTTTTGATCCTGTTGTCTTTTTTTCGCACTTTTCTTTTATATTAAATGGCACAAACAGTGGAACAACACATAAATACAACATGAAAACAGTGACAAGGAGCATGCCGCTGACCTCACACGAGGTCAGCGTGTTCAATAAAAAAGACACACACACAATTCAGCTGACAGAGCAGATAAGAATTATGACACATTCCAAAAACATGCATGGCAGGCTGATTGAACACTCTAAATTGTCCCTCGGTGCGAATGTAAGCGCGGATAGTTGTTCATCTCTGTGTGCCCTGCGATTGGCTGGCAACTGGTTCAGGGTGTCTCCCGCCTACTGCCCGAAGACACCTGGGATAGGCTCCAGCACCCGCCCCGCAACCCTTGTATCTATCAGACATGAGAGACTTCTAAACAGGAAAGACGCAAGGAAAAGGCAGGGGACACCCCAAAACGGTTGCCAGCCAACAGCAGGGCACACAGAGACGACTGACCATCCACGCTCACACTCAATTTAGAGTGTTCTCCTATATTTTGTTGTTCTACTTCCTTTCATAACTTTGCTGCTGTGAAATGGGAATTTCTCCATTGCGAGACTAATAAAGGTATTCTTATCTTATCTATCAACCTGCCATGCATGTTTTTGGAATATGGGAGGAAACCGGAGTAAATCCACGCAGGCACGGGAGAACATGCAAACTCCACACAGGAAGGCCAGAGCCGGGATTGAACCCACAACCTCTGCACTGTGAGGTCGACGCGCTAACCACTTGATCATTGAGCCGCCTTACAGAAGTTATTTATAGGAAACACATAGATCGACTGTGGACAGAGAGAACAAGCAAAAACACAGGACATGACAGTTTTAGCGTGATGTTTTTCTAATTTAAAGAAGTAAGCAGAGCTCTGTTCTCCTTCTTATACCCATTTACTTATGGCATCTAACAAAAGCTCCGCCTATCATCTTTTTATAAGTCCTAATTTCTCTTGCAACTCAGCCATTTTAGTCTTATCATTTTCTGTCCATTTATTGGGGGAATGTTGAGTGAGCAAGGAGATAGTATTTTTTGTAATCCATTATACTAATTTTAGCAAGCTTGCTTCTGTAATTCATTAAATACTTGCCTGAGTCATGTTTGAATAGTTCCCAGTATGGGTCAAATTACTTTTTAATCTTTGCTTTACATAATAATGTGTAATTAATTAGGGTTTTTTAAGTGGCTCTGTGATCAGTGGTGTGGTGTGGAAAAATGCTAAGTGAGACGTGTTGCTTATTAAAAGTACTGGAGATAAGATAAAGGTCTATACAAGAGAGGTTACTCCAAGTGAATGCTGTGGTCTCTGGGAATTTGTCTCTTCAAATATGTATTAGATAACAGGTAAATCTCTCCATAAAAAGCTTGAGATATGAGATTATGTTATTAATAGCAGGTGGCCATCTGTGAACAGTAGGACTGAGAATTGCATTGAAATCGCCACCAACAATAATTTGTGAGTTTGGAAATATAGATAACCAAATATAACCGAAAGTTTAATATCTATGTCAAAGAATAATTGAATATTCATTCATTCATTTTCCAAACCGCTTGATCCTCACTAGGGTCACGGGGGGTGCTGGAGCCTATCCCAGCTGTCTTCGGGCAGTAGGCAGGGGACACCCTGAATCGGTTGCCAGCCCATCGCAGTAATTGAACATTTTGTGAAATATAAATGTACACATACATTCAGTCATAATTACTGTAGATTTCTTTTGTACCGTGAAAAAAAACCAAATCGATTTCCAGAATGACTCCTCCCAAAATTGATTCCACTGCTAATGCAACTCCTGGTAAAAACAAAAGTCAGAATTTGAACTGTTAAGTAAATAAGAATAACGCTTTACATTTTAAGTTATTTCTTAACCCCCTGGCGTGGAGGGGAACTATAGACAATGAAATATTTAGGGGTACTGAAAAAAACAGAAACACAGGACCCAGCCTGTGAATTTGGACACGACCCAAGTCATCTTAGCATACGCGAATGGAAGCGATCGCCGCCGATGACTTCATGTTGGCGACTAAGTTTGCATGTCTCCAACCAGGTGTGCTTAAGTGGTTACCTATGTCGATGGGCTCCTACTATGCATTGGTTTGGTTAGTTGACAGGAAGTAAAGGTAAGGAAAAAAGGAAAGGAAAACAGTCATCACACAGCACAATTATATGTTCAAAGGAATAGGAAGAAGTAAAAAACGTACATAGTCCTACCCCTTGTTATGTATTAATATATAAATCGATCATTTCTTTATATCAATTTGAAAAGAAAAGGAAAAAGTTGCGCCATAAAGCGCAAGACTGCCACCTGGTGGCTGTGGCGCCGCATATAACAGGTCGAAACACTGATTAAATACAGTATGTCACACATTCATGAAAAATATTCCACAGACTGTTGTGCGTCAGCATATGCAGTAATGTGTGATAAAACGTGTTTATTGGCCACAGAAAGACAAACACCAAGAGAATGCTGAGTCTGAAACGCAAGCTGAAGCTTCAAGACTGCAGTGCGATTCGTTTCAGTTCCTGTTTATCCGACAGCGGAAATACAGTATGCACGCTATTTTAATAGAAAAATATGTGACAATTATTGGATTGAAAAGTAAGATAAATTAAAAGCACGGATCATATAACTAAAATTGAACATGATTTAATCAAATTTTAATTTACTTTTTTTTTTATTAACCATTCCCCTGTAAATTTCCCCAGTGTGGGACAAATAAAATATATCTTATCTTAATTATCTTATTCACATGCAGAGAACGTCCAGTAGATAGTGCTAATGGCGCTCTGCCTCACTTGCTGCACCTGAATGCACGTCGCTGGTCCTCGCCTGATGTATTTTGGTACTGTATTTGGACGTGGACAATCCTTGACCTGTGACGTCAAACTGTTTCTAGATGACGACGGTCGCTTTCTGGTATATTATGAAATGTTATCTTGTTGTTCCTTAAAGGTGGTCAAGTCAGAGCTGGAAGCCGGGTCGACATAAATTCCCAAAGCATCTATAGTCCAGTCTAGTTACATTTAGTAGTAAATTAGTTGACAAATAAATAAATAACTGTTTAATCCATTAATATTTAAATGCCGCTTTATTTTTGGTAAACCTCTCAGTAATTGCTAAGTATTTGCCCTCTTAATGATTTGGATGGAAAAAACACACGCACGCAAGTATTCTTATTTCCTCCTCTCCATAACTCCTCCTCGAGCCTGTGACTGATAAGGTCTTGGCCTTGCAGCTGCAGGTGCAACATCAAAGTCTTTGCTGGATTCCTATTCACTCCGCTCCCTCCCCCGTCACAACTGGAAAGACTTGCGCGCGACTTTGTGCAGCTCGTTTATGACCCTGCCCTCCCTCCCCACCCTGTTCATTCCATGTTAAGTTTCAGGAATTGTTGTGCTGTGTTTTTAAATGTACGTAACGTGTGCTGAGTTTTTTTTCCTACCATTTCAGGAGAATGCTTCGAGTCTATTAGTTTATTCGCCCTCCTCTTGCCGACTGTTTTCCTTTCATATCTAAAGTATTGGGGCGCTGTTGGTAATTGCTGTCTTCTTTATGTTCCTCTGAACGGCTTGTAACTGGGAAGTAAATTCCATGTGTGTTTCTTGCATACAAAATCTGATTGTGATTCTGATGTCTGAAATATGGACAGACGGTATTAACTCCAAAAACAGTAACACGGCTCGTCTTGATATTTGTTCTGTTGCTAATCCTGCTGTTCACACTGTTAATCCAATTACGAAAGTACAACAACATGTCCATAGTTTCCATGTGTATATTAGTTAATATTAATGCCTGATCTAATAAAGGTTGATCTTCAAAAAATATCCATGTTACACATCATTCTCATTCTACCTTCACAGTGTCTCAACTCAACACAGCTGTAATTAAGGTCTACAATAGTTTCTGGCACGTTCTATTTCTTCGTATTTCCTTTTTCAGTACTCCAACAAAGTTCACTGCCTATATGTTAAAGCCAAAGAATATAGTTCCAAAGACCTGAATTCCAACCCCATAAGAACACAATTCTACATAGCTAATTAATATGTCAGATCCACAACAAATCCATTCTCATGCCTCCTCATTTAGTGAAAGTTTACTTTCATAAAACCATTTATTCAATTCATTCTCCACAATTAAGATTAAGTTAATACTATCATGTCCAGTGCAGTGAAGTATTTGAACTATCAGAAAAGCTTCGGAATGCATGACACATTGCAGATATCATTTAAAGAAATGATAAATAATTTTCGGCCACAAAAACTGAGCCCTGGTGGAAGTCCACAAATCAACATCATTGATGTGTTCAATAAATGAATTTCCACATGTTGTAATGTAATGTTTAAATCGATTGTAACCAACACAGTAACAGACCTCTTCTACCACATTTCCCACAAATTTGTCATTACAACAAGTGTTTAATGGTATCAAATGTTTCCCGTAAGACAATAATACACCAATAGAATGTTCCCTCTCATCCATTGCTGTTGCTACACTCCCTACAAAATCTTTAACTCCGAAAGATGGTGATCCATTGGTAATTTATTAAAATCAGTGTTACTTCTAAATATTGAGTCCAGTTCCTTCTAATCCCACCATTGGCTAATTCCATAATGCTCCAACTCTTGAGGCAAGATATCATTGTGTACTGGACTGGATCAAATTATTTTTCAAGATCAATTAGTATTCCATACATCCGCCTCACAGTGCAGAAGTCAAGGGTTGGAATTCGGGCTCCGGCCTTCCTGAGTGGACTTTTTATGTTGTCCTCGTGCCTGGGTGGGTTTTCTCTGGGTATTCCGGTTTCTTCCCACATTCCAAAAACATGCCTGATAGGTTAATTGAACACAATCACACCTCGGGACAATTGAAATTGTCCCGAGGTGTGATTGTGAGTTCGGATGGTTGGTCATCTATGTGCGTGCCCTGCGATTGCATGGCATCCAGTTCAGGGTATACGTCTCTTACTGTCCATATATGGCTGGGATAGGCTCCAACACAGCCGCAATCCTCATGAGGATAAGCAGTTCAGATAATGGATGGATGAATTAGTATCTGCCCTGTAATTAAATGAGAGAGAATTCAATCTCAGGGTATTTCTGACCATATTGTTCGGTTAACAGATTGTTAGACATTTCCCCGCTGGTCCGTAAACATCTTGGTTATGACATTCCAGATTTCTTGGATGTTGCCTTCAGCATTCCTGAATAATTGTTGGTAATATTGCCATTCACTAATCAAAAATGAATGAAAGAACTAACATGAAAATGGAAAGCAAATCCTAAAACAACAACACTTTAGTTAACCAAATGAAATAAAAACAAAGACTGCTGAACACTAAACAAGGCCCAACTTCCTTTCTAAAACTAGCTATAATTACAGCAAAAATGTCCTTTGTTTCTGTCTGTCAATTAATATCATCATATCATACTTCGTATATGAGCTCTCAGAGTCCATTCATAGATCATGGAGGAGAACATGCAAAGCTTTGGAACTTTGTTTAAAATGTAAATTAAAACAGAATACA
This sequence comes from Hippocampus kuda, assembly GCA_901007745.1. Classification (NCBI taxonomy): domain Eukaryota; kingdom Metazoa; phylum Chordata; class Actinopteri; order Syngnathiformes; family Syngnathidae; genus Hippocampus; species Hippocampus kuda. The sequence continues at coordinate 34,239 of CAAKHF010017068.1, forward strand.
ACGATTTGGAATTGCTTTTCAACTCAATATCTATCAATCAATCAATCAAACTTTATATAGCACTTTTCGTACATAAAAATGCAACTCAAAGTGCTATGCACTTAAATCTCCAAAATTACATTTGTATATATGTATATACGACACACAAATTTGAAATCTACATTTAAAAAAACAAACAAAAAAACAGACCCATTGCTCATGCAGTTCAAGTTATATCAGCCAGCTTTAACTTTCAAGGTCCTAGGCAAGTTAGATTGTTGGGAACAGAAAGATATCTGATTGGACGAGAAAAATCACTACATTGACTACTGTTTTGGATTTGTCTGTCTGTCAGCCCATATAAATAAATGTATAAAAAAACCACACCACATTTTAAAAGCACTTTAAACACATCGAATCATCCAACTTCATTGGAGATGTCATAGAGCTGCACAATTAATCAAATTTTAATTGGGATCATGGGCGGGCCAGCAGTCGAGTGGTTACCGCGTCAACCTCACAGTACAGAGGTACCGGGTTCAATTCCAGCTGCGGACTTCCTGTGTGGAGTTTGCATGTTCTCCCTGTGCCTGCATGGGTTTTCTCCGAGTACTCCAGTTTCCTCCCACATTCCAAAAACATGCCTGAAAACAGCTGGGATAGGCTCCAGCACGCCCTGTGACCCTTGTGAAGATAAATCGGATCAGGCGTTTCTGATGTTTTTGGTTCAGGGGTGGCTTGAGTCATGGAATTTTTCAGATGGAGCTGATGTCATACAAACATATGTGGTGGTTTTTGTTGCACTGACATCAGCCTCAGTCTACTATGAAGCACCTCAGATTTTTGGATTGCCATTGCTTGACATAATCTCCACCCCGTCACTTCTGCAGCTCTTCTGGCCTTTTTTCTTCTTCGTTTTAACATTCTGTTCATGCTCTTTGATACAGTGCTCTTGCAGAATCCAGCTTCTTTTGCAATTTCTTTTTTCTTCTTATGTAGCATGTCATTGATGGTTTTCAAGTCAGCAGTCTTCCCTAAACTAAACCTGACTGAGACCATTTAAAGGCTGACGAAAACCTCTGTAGTTGTTTTGCGTTAACTAGCTGATAAGATTGGGATACCTGTACAGGGAGCCTACAATGTTGAACTTTGTCATGATATTTTGTGAAACATTGGTTTTTTTTTGGGTTTTTTTTGTGTGACTTTCTGCTATACCTATCAAAATTGAAACATAAATGCTTGAAATATTTAAAAGTCGTGATCTAAAATTACAATATTAAAATAAATTCACTTTCCCTCAATATTCAAATTTTTGGCAGGCACCTGTATATTATAACATGACGAAAGGGGCACATAGTCATGAATCTGACGGGGATGTGTCACCCTCGTCGCGGAAATTGGGCCGCCAACGGTGGCACCCGACTCACTATGTGTAATCTGCGGAGGACGCAGTACATTAAAAATACTGATGATTTTTTTTTTAACATGATGAATAATTGTGATTAATAATCCTGAGTCAATATTAAAACCCTGGAGAACCCAAGAACCCTTTTCTTCTTTGGAAAATGATGAATTAGACATTAAATGACTGCTATATGTTCACTGAATACCGAAATATATGTTTTTTCAAATATTCAATGCTTTAATCCTAATTTAGGATTAGGGCCAAATTTGACCCTTCGGGATTTAAGCGTGGCATTTGAGTAGCAGAATTTATAGGTGCCATATTTGACACCGTGGGCTCTCCTGGGTTAATGAAAAAATCGTGATGATCATTTAACAAAATTAACATTTTTGTTGGTGTGAATGTTCGTTTGTCTCTATTTGTCCCCTGTAACTGATTGGCGACCAGTTCGGTGTACTGCCTTACTTGGATAGGCTCCAGCAACTCCCCGCGACCCTGTTCAGGACAGTGTTGAAGATGGATGGATGGAACGTTGTAGTTATTTTTCAGTTTTCAAAGGCGTGGTTCATGGATTGTGAAATGTTTTATATTGTGTAATAAACGTACTGTAGTTTTTTTTTCCCATGACACACAATGACACAGAAACGCCGATCATATTACGGTATTCATTTTGATCATTACACAACGCTGCACTTCCACCGATGAGACGTAAGAAGAGTCTCGCGATATTGCCGTCCTCCTTCGACAGTCAGTAGAGGCGATATCTCGCGGTACCTGAACGTCGAGCGTCTCATTCCAGCACGGTCAACCCCGCCGGCAGCAGCAACAGCGGCCGCTTCTTTTCGAAACTTAAGTTTAGATTTAAACATAAGTGTCGGCATTTTATTTATTTTTAAGTGAACATTTTTTGTCTCGTCTTCCCTTTAAACCAGCTCTACTCTAATTTTGTCGAAACAGACGAGGAAACAAAGTTGCTTGCTGTGTAGCCCGGTCGCGCTAACAAAGAAAAAAAAAAAATCCTTTCTCCTCAAAAAATAATCCCCCACTACTCTCTAGTTATGAGTCATGTGGTCGTTGACAATCCACACGGTCTAGATCAGCAGGTAAGTCTGTTTTCCAATTGTGTACTTCCGAGTTTTTGTGTTATGTCGCGGTTTGCCGTCAAGTGCGTCTGGTGTCGAGCCTATTTGCTAGCTCGGGCTAAAGCTAATATGGCGACTAGCAAAATGGAGGCGACGATTTCGCTTGTTAAGGAAAGTTGTGATGGCGGATCCCTCTTTAATAACCCGGTGCCACTAGTTCTTCTCCAAACCACTCGGTTTAACGTCTTGGGTGTTTTAAAAAAATCTTATGAAACATCATACGCTGGCTGTCAAGCGTCCATCTGCGGTGTACGGCTATTTAAAACCATTTACCGGCCGGTATAGTGGGTTAGCTAACATTGGGCCTTCTCGACCTGAAACGTGGCGCAGGAGGAAAAAAAAAGAGAACCGTTGGCAGCGGGTCTAAAAGGCACACACTAACCAGTCTTACGACACTAACATTCACGGTTGGTACTCGGATAGTGTCGCTAATACTTAACTCAAAGTACGTGTCGCAATATTATTATTTTTTTGTTCGCGGCCTTTGGTGATATCGATGGACTTCCCATGATAACGCTGGACGAATATTATCACATAGTTACGTCTCAATCGCATCTTAACATTAAATAATTTTGCACATTGTCATCCATTCAAGTTTACATGCAATTATTTTCCGTCACGTTTCATTACGTAATCTCATATTTCTGCTTTCTTTGTAGCTTGCTGCCCTAGACTTGAACTCTGTTGAGGGACAAGGCGGAGGAACTGGCAGTAAGTATTTGATTCACCATTTGATTTAGTCTGTCTTTTAAATGCAACATGAGGTGAGACAGATTTGAAGGATGTGAGTGGTGGGGTACACTGTGATCCCCCTATGACTGAATTTGTGGGTGTATCTACTTGATGTGTTTTTTTCACATGGTGTCCTTTCTGTAAATTGCTCTTCAACTTTTATTGATCAATAGTTACCTTTTGAATTTTGAAACAGGCTCTCTTACTCTCCCTTTTCCAGGACGTTACATTCCACCTCACTTGAGGAACAAAGATGGTCCCAAAAATGGTGAGTTTCAGCCATGCCCTCTCCGTTTTAAGTTACCGAAATCATGGTGAAGAGAGCCAAAATGATGGAAAACACACTGAGGCTTATAGCCGACTACTTAATTGTTTCCTAAACATTCAGTTATACTGTGAGAATTTTCACTATGGTAGTTTGTTTTGTGAAGAAGTGACCACTGTATCATTTGATATTGGGTACAGTTAGGCTAATGAGTCACAAAATGTAATTGGGATCAAATTTTCACCCCGACCTTCCACGGTGTCACAATGGATTCAATTTTGCACACATTGGATACATTTTTCACCCATACATGTTCATTTGCACAAAGGTGTTCAATTTCCCTAGCTGCAACTGTGGCCTTAATGACATGTCGTGTGCCAGGCACAGCTAGCTCACTTCATTTTACACTTGACTGCATCTTTGAAGTCTTCTTGTGTAACACGCTTGACGATTTTTTATCCGTTTTTTTACTGTGCTCTTATTCCACAGCAGGAAATGCTTATTCCGCTGCTAGACAGTGCGGTTATTCAGTGGCACCAGTAAATCTCTGTAAGTCCCTTCTGTCTGCTTTTGCTGAGGGCAAATCTGCATATCCACATGCATGAAATAGCCGTAGCAAAGCCAGTGTGAAGGGGGGTGGGGCAAGCTTTGGTTAAGATGGGTGCTCTTTAATTTTAACCATGGGATATTTCTTATTTCTGTATCTTTCCCAATCATGCAAAAGCACTTAGAATATTCTCGTGTATTTTTTCCCCATGCAACGTATTAGCCATGATAATTTATTAGCATCTGCTTGGCAAAATGTTTTTAGAATAATCTAATCATATTGCATATATTAGCATCTGCTTGGAAGAGGCTATTTGCAAGCGATTACTCGTTACGTTTTATGCATAGTAAACTGTGGTATTAAAGTGAAACTACCCACCATTTGAAGACTACATTAGTTTTACCAGACTTTTAAACCTCCACTCGTCCTTTTCTTGCTTATTAGCCATTAAACTTTCTGCAAAATACAATTTGTATTGTCAAACTTTTTAAAAGTGTGGATGCAATTGGAATTGAATTGTATTAGTTAATCCAATTAAACACAAAATTAAAGTTGACTATTTTTTGGTACAAAATTGTCCAACTAGTAGTTCAAAATTGTGTGTTAATTGAAATGTTCAAAGCAGCCGGACATCTTCATGAGTTGCCATTACCATTTGTGTGGTTGACCTCAATTTCCTGCTTCAATCACTGGTTCCTTCCTGCGGTAGTATTTTCTTTGGGGCATTTTCCCAGAAGATATGGTCGAACTCCCTAGTTATTCCATTCTACCCTCAAGGCCATTTGTCACTTACAATGTTTCCCAAGTTCCCCCAAAGCCATGGCAGGCAGAGAGCCAAGTGACCCAAAGAAATAACTCCTCTGCGTCAGGATGGGCTGACCCCGAGATTGGTAACTATTAGTGCTGAGTCAAGGCCTCACCCACTCGTATCACATGAGTCGGTCACTCCACGTGAGTCTTTTTATAGCCTGCTTCCCTACCTTTGCTCAGGTTACCCAAGACTGGCCTCTGAAGAGGTTGCCCTTTACCATGCCTACAGCGGGGGCTGGAGAAACACATGTGGTACACCCTGGCATGCCCTCTCGACTTTATAGTCGGTGTGTCTTGGCCTTTCGAGCAAAAACCACAGGAGCATGGTGCTGGTGCTTTTGATTAAATGAATGCACTGCATCACTTGTGTCTGTTTCTACTAATATGTGATATAAAGCCCTCAAGCATAATCCTTTGTATGGTCCCACCTTTAGCACAATCAAGACTTGAACATAAAATGATTACTTTTTTTCACAAATGGTAGCCTCAGCTTTCGGATAATGTGTGCCAAAAACAATCCAGATCATGCGTAGACAAAAGATTTGGGCTCAAAGCTTTGATTTGATTCGGTGCTGGATAAACAGTACCTTTGCTATATTTTAATTCTATATTTAGTTAATTGAACACAAGCATAGGCTAAATCTGTGGTCCCCAAACTTTTTCCTGTGAGGTCCATATAACTTTTCGCTTCTCTGACGGGGGTCAGTTTGTAACAGAAAAAGTGACTGCAAGAGTACCCAAACAAAAAAAAATATATATTTTTTTTCCAGAAACCTACACAAAATCAAATAACCTTTTCTAGATTCTTCATAGAACAAAAGTCAGGAAATAAATAACACTATTAATGAAATGAATAACCCTCCCCGGGTTCTTCACAGAAAAAAAAGCCAGGAAATAAATTATACCATTTATGAAATAAATAATAATCAACTTTGCTCTGATGTTTGCTCTGATGAAGTTTATGCACGACACCACAGCCTTCATGACAGAATCCCACGCCAATATTTTGCAGCACGGTGCTTGCTGGTGAATTTGGCAGTCAATTTGAAACCCAGTTCTTCCATCTCCTGCTTCATGCGTCCTATTAGACCCCCGAGAGATGCACCCACCATACTTGGAGCCCCGTCATTTGTGGTGTTGGCTAGCTTTGACTAGTCCAGGTCTAACTCTTCCAAAGTTTAGTGCACTTTGCTGAAAAATATACTCCACCGTCGTAGTCCCTTTGAGACTTTGGAGAGCTACCAGCTCCTCGCACATCTCAGTTTTCGCTAACTCCACCAATAAAAGTTAGCAGTTGCGCTGTGTCCTGCACATCCATGATCTCATCCAGTGCTAATGAAAATAATTCAAATTCTTCCATCTTCTGCTGCAGCCGGGCATATACATTACTCACGATTTCTTCTATACATCTGGTGATTGTAATTGCCGATAGACTTGTGGTATTAAAGACGTCGTTTTTCTCAGGACACACCTCCTCTGTGACAGCATTCATGCATTTCTTGACAAACTCTCCATCAGTAAAAGGTTTACCGCTGCTTGCTATCAGTCGAGCAACCCGAAAGCTAGCCCGAGCAGATTGCTGGTTTGGCTGAGCTTGGCGTACAAATGTATTTTGCTGAGCTAACATTCCACTTTTTAGCTTTGACAGTTTGCTCACATTTGGCCATGCAAGCTATCATACTTGTCTTTGTGACGCGATTCATAGTGTCTCTGCACATTGTATTCTTTGGATACCGCCTCTTGACAGATGACAGCCTTTTCTTGGCATTAAAAAAAAATCTTTTGTCCATTTTGGGTTAAATACCCTGCATTCTGAATAATTTTTTCTCTTACCTATTCGCCATGATTACGTTCTTTTTGAGGGGGGGGTGTTTTGGATTTTTTTTTGGGGCAGGGGGGGTTTGCCAGTTAAAAGGCACAGACCGCAGATGGATGGAACAAATGTTGCGTTGTGTTTATGAAGTAGTTACAAAATAATAGTTAATAGTGAAAATAGTTCAGAACTAAGTAACACTTTATTGCAAAAGCCCAACTTTATGATCAAATACCAATACACAGATGAAAAATAAATCAAAATACTCTCTGGTGTTGTTCAGGGGGGGCCAGACCAAATGTGGAGGCGGGCCGGATCCGGCCCCCAGGCTGTAGTTTGAGGACCACTGGTTAAGTAGTCAAATGCAGAGATGAAGGTCTGAAAGTAGTGGTAATACGGGCAGAGTGCCATGCAGTCTGCAGCCATCAGACAATGAGTGCCCAAAGGGAAAGTCTCAATTTTCTAAGCATTGGTGTGTGTTGCTTCTACTCATTCTACATTTTGTTCTCATTAACCATGTGTGATCAGAATAATCTTTATTGGCCAAGTATGTATAACACACAAGGAATTTGTCTCTGGTAGTATGATGGGAGCTAGTCCCCCTTAAGGGTGCACATGGTTCAAAGCTTCATGGTGCTTCATTTGCTCTATGGTGCCATGGAGAAGCACAAGAGGTCAACATTGTTGAGAATTCTATGGGTGTTTGTTAAAGAAAATATGAATGTGCTTGTGCTACTATGTGAACAAAATGCAAGAAGTGCTTTAAGGATAATTTGTTGTTCGTTTTTATTTAGAAATAATAGGTTTCCCACAGTGTTTGGCTTTAAACAGTTTCTTTTTTTGGAAAGCATTTCACCAGCTTTAGAAAATATTCCTTCACAGGGCACATTTAAAACGTGCTGTTCCCTCTTGTCTCGACTACTTGAATGAGCTTTTTAGTGCTGGCCAGCCCATTGCACCCATGGTCAGCTGCTCCACAAGGCAAGTAACTTTTGTCGATGATACTCCAGTCAGACATGAGTGCACTTTTTACCCAAAAAAGACATTTAGCAGTATGCGTCTCATGGAAATGTTCTATCCCCATAACAACACAGCACAATGATGTATGTTCATCAATTAAATGGCAGGTCACAGCCAGATATGAGTCTGTGTTAATGGATGTCCACATATCTGCTGTTATGCTAACTGCAGAAACCCAAATGCGCTCTTGCAAACTTCACCCGTCCTGGACATGCACTGTCTTAAGCAGGGGGGGCACATCTTGGACTGCAAGGATTTGAATCCCTGGTGGCGTAGTGTGTTGCCGATGACGGCTTTTGTTACTTTGGTCCCAGCTCTCTGGAGGTCAATTACTAGATCCCTCGTGTGGTTCTGGGATTTTTGCTCCATGTTCTTGTGAACATTTTGGGCTGAGATCTTGCATAGAGCCCCAGTTCGTGGGAGCTTACCGGCGGTCTTGTATGTCTTGAATTTTCTAATAATTGTACCCACAGTTGATTTCTTCACATCAAGCTGCTTACCAATTGCGGAGTCAGTCCTCCCAGCCTGGTGCAAGTCTCTACTTTTGTTTATGGTGTCTTTTGACAACTCTCTGGTTTTGACCATAGTGGAGTTTAGAGTGTGACTGTTTTGGGGTTGTGGATAGGTGTCTTTCATACTGTTAAAACAAGTGTCATTAAGACAGGTAACAAGTGGAGGACGAAGGAGCCTCTCACACAAGTTACAGCTCTTGTGAGTGTCTGAAGTCTTGCTTGTTTGAGGTTGACCAAAATTATTTTCCACCATAATTTGCAATAATTCAGACAATGTGGATGGTCCTTAACACAGATGGTAGGTAGAGCTGTTTGCGCGATTATTGCATATACATGAGAAAAAAAATGTAGCTGTGATCTTTTGACACATGTGCTATGGTCGCAAATGGAGCAATGATGCGTAGTGCATGGTTTCTGAAATTGGCGAGTGTTTCATGAGTGTCTTGCTCAGCTTTACTTTAGCGGGAATAGTGCTTGTGGAGTTAGGAAGTTGCGTAATCCAAAATATCATTCGTGGTTGAATAGAAGTTCTTTAAACCACGGTTAGATTGTCAAACCGGTTATGAGCCCATGCCGAGGCATAGCATGACATAATACTGTAATTACATGTTTTGCATTCATGAAACCTAATGAGCATAGTTCCCGTGTCTTGGAAACTTCCATGTACTCAAGTTTGCTTTTGAAAAAACATAACATACCTCTGTGTTTGCAGTCATAATGCATGTGTATATTCAGACCTTTGATCGAACCACTGACTGTAACGGCTTACTGAAGCGCTGCTGTAAACTGTAAAGATAAAGTGACCAAAGGGTTGCTGGTTTTGTGGAAACACACACGCACACACCACTGCGAGACGTATGACTGTAGTCAGCAGAAGCAACTGGGTGGTTGTCCTGCAATCACTCAAACTGTGATTGCAGACCGAGCCAAATGCCTGAGCCACCTTGTTTGTCTCCTCTCAATGTGGTGCAGCAGTGGCTCAACTTTGAGTGCCTCCCAATGACCCAGCATCTCACCCTATTTCAAAAGGGAGAGCCCGGACAGGCTGCTTGTATCCAGGATCATGCTCTAGCAATCACCCACAGCTCGTGACCATGGTGAGGGTAGAAACATAGATTGACCGGTAAATTGAGAGCTTCATTTTTTTTTTTTTTTTGGCTCAGTTTCTTCTTCACCGTGTCAGAACAATACAAATTCTGCACCACAGCAGTCGCTACACCGATCAGCCCGTCGAGACATTCACCTTTCGACAGACAGATATACAGAGTTTGCATCACAGCAGACGGTGCAGCGATCTGGCTGTCAATCTCCTACTCCATCACTCCATCACTCCATCACTCGTGAACAAGTCCAAAAGATACTTGAACTCCTCTGCATGGGGAGAATACCTGACATGAAGATGGCATTCTACCCTTTTCTGACTGAGGACCATGGTCTCAGATTAGGAGGTGCTGATTGTCATCCCGCCTAGAAATCCTGTCCATAAATTATGAACAAAATAAATTGTGAACAGAACCGGTGACAAAGGGAAGCCTTGGCGGACTCCAACCCCCAATAGAAACAAATCCTACTTCCTGCAATGTGGACCACAACTATGGCATCAGTGGCACAGGGACCGCATTGC